>JAANYP010003989.1:0-25219 GCA_020465985.1 Centrapalus pauciflorus
TAAATTCAATCTCATCTGTTCTTCAGCTGCTGCATATGGACCTATTTGGTCCAACATCTGTTTTGAGTTTGAATAAAAGGGCATACTGTTTAGTCATTGTTGATGATTTCACAAGATTTACTTGGGTTTACTTTCTTAGATCAAAAGATGAAACTGCTGAGCTTGTTAAGTCTTTTATCCTTAAGATAGAAAACCAATCTAATTCAAAAGTTAAGGTGATAAGATCAGACAATGGGACTGAATTTAAAAATCAAGTTCTAAACAGTTTCTGTGAATCCAAAGGTATTGCTAGACAATATAGTGCACCAAGAACACCACAGCAAAATGGTGTAGCTGAAAGAAAGAATAGAACATTAATTGAGGCTGCTAGAACAATGTTAGCTGATTCCAATCTGCCTATGACTTTCGGGGCAGAAGCTGTTAATACAGCCTGTTATGTTCTAAATAGGGTTCAAGTAGTTCAATCACAAGGAAAAACTCCCTATGAGCTATTCCACAACAGAAGTCCCCTAATAGCTTTCTTCAAGCCTTTTGGATGCCCATGTACTATTCTTCACACTAAGACTCACTTAGGGAAGTTTGAGAGTAAGGCTGAAGAAGGATTTTTTTGTAGGATACTCAATTCAAAGCAAAGCCTATAGAGTATACAACAGAGTGTCTAAAACAATTGAAGAAAGTGCCAATGTTGAATTTAATGAAAATACTGCTAACATCAAAGGCACTGGTCCTGATTGGTTGTTTGATTTAGATTCACTAACAAATTCTCTGAGCTTTGCTGAGTTTCCTGCAGAAGCTGATGCATACAGGGTTGAAGCTGCCAACACAAATTCTCATGCTGCCAATACAATATCTCATGCTGGTAGCACAAAGTTTCAGACTGCTGCAGATTCAACAAGTTGGGATGATTTCACCACTCTACCACTTCTGTCATGTGATCCTCCAGGAGTCCTGAGCACTCAACATGAGGCAAATACAGACACTGAAGTGCCATTCCCAAGTCCTGACAGCACAGCTCAACCAGAAAAGGAAACAGCTCCAGTTTCTAGGCTAGCAGTCCCAACAGCTTCTCAAGCTGTTAGCCTAGAAACTCAAGCTGTTCCAGAAACTGAACCATTCACTGGTTCTGATGGAGATGACACAAACCTTGGAACATCCTTCCAAACAGAGAGAGAGCCCACACTACAAGTTCATAAGTATCACCCTCTCAATCAAATACTGGGTGATCCAAGCACTCCTGTTCAAACAAGGAAGATGGTTCACAATGAGACTGCTGCTGCTGAACAAGCAGTTCCAGAATTCAGTCTAGCTGCTTTTGAACATGCCTGCTTCATGTCTCAATTAGAACCTAAAAAGGCATCAGACGCACTAAAAGATGCATCCTGGATTGAAGCTATCCAAGAAGAGCTTTTACAGTTCAAAATCCAGAATGTATGGACTCTGGTGGATCTTCCTAAAGGTAAGAGAGCAATAGGTACCAGATGGGTGTTCAGAAACAAGAAGGATGAGAGAGGGATAGTCATCAAAAACAAAGCAAGACTAGTAGCACAAGGGTACACTCAAGAAGAAGGAATAGACTATGATGATGTTTTTGCTCCAGTAGCAAGAATTGAAGCCATCAGACTATTTCTAGCATATGCAAGCTTCAAAGGCTTTAAAGTGTATCAAATGGATGTCAAGTCTGCTTTCTTGTATGGGACAATTGAAGAAGAAGTGTATGTGTGTCAACCTCCTGGTTTTGAAGACTACAAGTATCCAGACAGGGTGTACAAGCTAGACAAAGCACTCTATGGTCTTCACCAAGCCCCCAGAGCATGGTATGACACACTGTCCTCATATCTTCTACAGAATGGATTCAAGAGAGGCACTCTGGACAAAACACTTTTCACGAAAACCATCAAAACTGAGATTCTTCTTGTCCAGATCTATGTTGATGAAATCATCTTTGGCTCAACTAATGATAAGTTGTGCAAAGATTTTGAGGCCCTAATGCACAAAAAGTTTCAAATGAGTTCAATGGGGGAACTCACATTCTTTCTAGGGCTGCAGGTCAAACAGACGCCTACTGGTCTATTCATAAGTCAATCAAAGTATGTCAAAGACATACTGGAAAAGTTTGGCTATCAAGACACAAAGGTTGCAAGCACTCCAATGGATCCTCATAAACAGCTTCATACAGATAAAGATGGCATAGATGTGGACATTCATCTCTACAGATCCCTTATAGGATCTCTCATGTATCTCACATTCTTTCTAGACCTGATATAATGTTTGCTGTTTGTGTATGTGCCAGGTTTCAATGTTCACCAAAGGATTCTCACTTGGTTGCTGTTAAGAGAATCTTCAGATACCTCAAAGGCCAACCACATTTAGGTCTATGGTATCCCAAAGACTCTCCTTTTGAACTAACTGCTTATTCTGACAGTGACTATGGTGGCTGCAACATTGACAGGAAATCCACAACTGGTGGATGTCAATACTTAGGAGCAAGACTGGTCTCTTGGCAATGCAAAAAGCAAACAACTGTCTCCACATCATCCACTGAAGCAGAATACGTAGCAGCTGCAAGCTGCTGCTCCCAGGTAATGTGGATTCAAAATCAGCTAAGAGACTATGGTATGAATTTCTTATCCACTCCTATTTATATTGACAATTCAAGTACCATAAGCATTGTGCAAAATCCAGTGAAATTCCCAAAAACAAAGCATATAGAAATCAGATTTCACTTCATCAGAGATTGTAATGAAAAGAAGTTAATCCAAGTTACCAAAATTCACACAGATGATCAGCTAGCTGATTTATTTACAAAACCTTTTGATGTAGGAAGGTTCACTTTCCTAATATCAAACATTGGTATGGTAAATATGGATTAATTGATTTCTATTACTATCAACTTAATATGCTAATTTAAGGGGGAGACACTGTGTTAGTGAAAAGTTGCACAATTTTACACTAACAGCATGAGTCTTTTCTCATGCTGCTAGTTCATTTTCTCATGCTGCTGGTTATTTTCACTTGATCTGTCAAAATGTGCAGGGTATTTGGGTAATTTTTCAAATGTGTGCGCGGGACCCAACCTTTTCGAAACCTTTAAAGGTCCCAGTTTCGTTCAGTTGTAACTACCAGTTACATATTGCTTTCAAGGCCTTCTTCTTTCTCTCTGAACGATACACACATTCTTTGCAAACCCTAAACCTAAACCGTCGTTTCTTTACCCATGGAGTTCGTAAAAGAACACAACTGCCTTCCATATACCCTGAAACACACTGACCTTCAACCATTCCATGAGATGATGGACTTCCTCAGGCACTCCCATATCCACTATGCTCTCCATATTAACCCCACTATCTACATATCTCATATTGAGCAATTCTGGAATCATGCCTACCTTCAAACCATCAATGGAGTGCCTACCCTGACTTCCAAAATCGATGGTACTACCATCAATATCACCGAGGAATCCATCAGAAATCATCTGCATCTTCAAGATGCCACAGGTATAAAAGACCTATCCCTTCAAGCTTTATATCTTGGTCTTCAAAATATTGGTTATAGGGGGCCTGCTGATTCTTTTACTTTTCTTAAGGCACACTTTTCTCCTAAATGGAAATATCTTGTGCATATTCTTCAGCAGTGTTTAAGCCCCAAAAGAACTGGTTGGTCCGAATTTTCTTCAAACATTGCCACTGCCTTAGTGTGCTTTTCTACTGGCCAACAGTTCAACTTTTCAAACATGATCTTTCAAGGAATGCTAAGGCACCATTCCCTGAAGCATGGGAAATTTTTGATGTATCCTCGATTCTTGGCAAAAATAATTGCACACACCTGCACTACTTCCAACTTACATAAGAGGATACATGTTTCCCATAGGCACTCACTATCTTCACTCAAAAGGCTGCTAAAGCCAAGTGCCAATTTTGTTAGTATAGATGCTCCATTGCCCTCTGCAATGATGAGCATCATCACAAGAAACAGAGGAGAGGGGCCTGAGCAGACACAGCCTAACATCACTGCTTCAACCCCAGGACCCCAACCCACTCCTCATGATACAAACATATCCTCTGATCCTTTTGAACAGCCTACACGCCCACTCAGATATCTATACAAAAGAAAAAGGGGATCAGGAGCTCCTTCCTCCTCTTCCCATCAGCCACAGCCATATATCCCTGTGCAGGAGAATCCTTCTGCACAGAATATCCAAAGGGAACCAATTGAGGACACTCCCAACCTCAATCAGGAGGTGAACATCTCTTCTGAGACTGTTCATATGGGTTCTGTGGCTGGCACCACTGATGTCTCTGCACAAGAGGCACAGGAAAGGGCCAACATCTCTAAGACCACACCCATGGCAACAGCTAGTGTGCAAACACAAGCTGGAAGACCCCAGTACCAAGAACAGAGGGGCCCAGAGGTTTCTACTTCTGGAATTCATGTCAGTGATAGACCACAAACACCCCTGGTGTTTTCTGATCTTGAGACTAGTTTGCAACTCATGCTTTTGACGGATCCCAAGCTGAAACCTGTTGTAGCTATGTTGGAATACCAAATGTCCATCATTGCTGCACAGGGTGCACAAATCATGGCTCTAAAGCAATCAGAAGTGGCTCAAAAACAGAGAATGGATTATCTTCATAAGGGGTTTACCCTTTGTGGAAATAAGCTCATTCAATTAGAGCGTTTGATTCAAACCCAAGGGGCAAAGGTTGTAGGTCCTCCTGACCAAACCAATGCTTCCAAAAAGGGGGAGAATCAGGAGGTTCCCAAAACAGTCCAAGCAGCACCAACAGCTTCTCAAGCTGTTAGCCTAGAAACTCAAGCTGCTCCTTCCAAAGCCACTGGAGTTGTTATAAGAGAAGGTATTCAAGCTCCATCCAGTTCAGTCCAACAGTCTGCTACAAAAGATAAAGGCAAGGGTATTCTCATTGAGTCTCCAAAGCACAAATTTTCTTCAAGAGAAGCCCAGATTGCCTTTGATGCTGAGATTGCCAGAAAATTAGCAGAAGAACAAGATCAGGCCTTAGACCAGCAAACCCATGCCCCAATGCAAGATGATGAAACCTTAGGAGATTACCTAAGAGGGTTTGTGGTCAAGCAAGGTGAAAGAAAGAGGAAGATGCCAACTGGGCATACCAAGGCTGAGGATAGAAGATTCTTGATAAATTTTGCTTTTGCAGCAGGGATTCCAAAGAAAATGGCTCAGTCCATGACCACTGAAAGGCTGCAGGCAATACATGATAAAGAAATGGAGAAAAGAAAGAAAGCAAGAGTCTCCTCAGAAATTCAGCCAGTACCAAAAGATCAACCGTCCCAGTCAGTCCAACCATCAACAAAACCAGTCCATCCTGAAGCTGTTCATGCACCGGCTCAAGCTGATCAACCCACTGTTTCTATTCCATCAGCTGTTAAGAAGGTGATCTTTGAACATCATCTGCAAAAGGCTATGGAATTAGAGAAGTTGATTGATCAACATGACTTCACAAAGCCTGAAATCAACTACTGGTTTGCAAAGTCCCTAGATGAAAGAAACTTAAGAGTCAAGTTTGTGATAAGGAGAGAATCTGGACCAGAAGAAGAGTTTGATACATTCTGGCAAATGGTTCATAAGCTGACAAGGGATGAACTGATAAAGATGTACAACATAGGATCGGTATCTCAAGTTAGATCTGCTCTTCCACAAGTAAAACAACTCATAAGAGATCTAAGTTCAGTTGCTGATTCTAAGTTTGCAAAAGAAGAAGTAGAGGATGCTGAGAAGAAAGGGAAAAAGATCAAAGAAGTTCACATCTTTGTTAAATCCAGAACTTACAGAATCAAATTCTCAGATGGGTCGGGTATTTTCTTCACTCTCGAGTTCTTAAATTTTTCAAAAGATATGCTACTCCAACTAAAATCAGTTAGGATATCTTGTGATAAAGAAGAGATGAAGAGAGATTTTTTGAAGGATGTAGATCAGAAGCTTGCACAGTTGTAAGTTTTTGAAAGCCTTGGTTTGTACATAACAGTTTACTTATTTATTTCCTTATTTGTATAGAACTTAAAGTCTTGTGTAAAGAATTTAAGTTAGGGGGAGATTGTTGGGAAATAGTTTAAGTAAGGTTCAAGCTGTTAGTTAGACTTCTCAAGCTGTTAGTAGATTCTCTGTTTAAATACAAAGTTCATGCTGTTAGTTGAAGAAACTCGAGCTGCCAGTGTTAAAGTTCAAGCTGCTAGAGTAAAACTGCTCAAGCTGCTGTGTTCAAGCTGTCCAACGACTCAAGCTGCTCAACAGTTTCTCAAACAGAAAGTGCTGATTTTCAGGGAAGATATCTACAAGAAGATTCCAGCATATCTACTATCAAAGAAGTCCTAGTCCTTCAAGGAAATATGTCCATAGAGCAATATAAATAGACAGAATGTTGTATAGAAAACAGACGCATACACATACGCACATAGGAGTTTCTGCATTATTTTTGAGTCTGTAATTGCTTTATTGTTTAAGTTTTCATAAGCCTCTAAGGTTGTAAAACCCTAAGAACAGTTTGTGTTCTTCGTCTAATCTAAACAGATTAGAGGTGATTGTAATCATTGAATTAAGCAATATAAACAGTCTTGGTTATTTCTGTGTTTTATGCTATTATTGATTCTGAAAGTTTTTGTCAAAATAATTGAGTGTTATTCCGCAAACTTCTTAATTAAACTTTGATTCAAAGCAAGATTATTGATTTATACTCTGATAAATTCAAATCAGTTAATCTTGGTTATTCATAATTTTCATAATATTTAGTTCCTGACAATTTCTGCAGGTGCAAGTCTGTATGGAGCTTTTGCAATAGGAGCCGCACCAGGAACCAAGTCAATACTGAACTCGACTTGACGTTCCGGTGGCACTCCGGAAATATCGTCAGGGAATACATCTGGGAACTCACAGACGATAGGAATATCAGACAACGATTTCTTTTCAGAGTTGGATTCAGATAAAACGTAGCACAGATAGGATTCGTGACCCTTGGATAGATACTTATAAGCTTTATCAACAGAAATGAAGCAGTGATCACCTTTTCGCTTCTCGCCCTCGATCTCAAGTACTCGGCCGTCTGAAGACTTGATTCTGATGACTCGTCGGTTGCAGATAATTGTAGCCTCGTTGTTCATTAGCCAATCCATGCCGATGATGACATTAAATTCTTTTAACGGAATCGGGATGAGGTCGAGATTAAATACAATATTATCAACAAGTAGTGTGCAGTTTCGATAAACGGAATCAGCCATAACGAAATTGCTACTGGCTGTCTCAATGTCTAGTATCACAGATAGCTTTGATGGAATCTTACATAATTTTCGTGCAAAAGAGGTTGATATGAAAGAACGACTTGCGCCAGAATCAAATAATACACGAGCCGGAATCGAGTTAAGTAAAAACATACCCGTAACTACATCAGGTGTTTCTTTTGCTTCCTCGGCTGTTATTTGGAAAGCTCGAGTCTTTGGAGTCGGCATAGCAGCAGAACTCTTAACTGTAGATCCCCCAGCTGATGACTGTGGTTGGTAACGCGATCCACTACGACACTGGTACATAAAATGTCCTCTTTTCCCGCACTTTGCACATCCACGTCCCTGCTGTGGACATTCTTCACTACTGTGACCAATCATGTTGCACGCAAAGCAAGTAACATCATCCGGATTACATAGTCCCATGTGTGATCTTCTGCATCTCTTGCAGAATCGTGGTTCATTCGTTAGGGAATAAGCTTGTGCTTTCTGTTGTGAACTATGCTGATGGGATTGCTGAGATTGTGACTGAGACTTATTTGGCTTAAAGAATCTGCCAAACCGCTGTTTCTTTGGAGGAGACGGATTCATCGGGTTAGTAGACGGAGCATAAAGCTGATCACCGTACTCTAAGTATCCTCGCTCGATCTGTCTCGCTGCTTCTACCATTTCCAGATAACTCTTATATTTGATAGCGCTCATCGGATGTCTGTATCTTGGATTGAGTCCTACACGGAATCTATTCATCTTTCTTTCTTCGGTAGCAACTTGGTATGAGGAATAACCGCATAATCGCGAAAACTCGTGCTCGTATTCGTCGACTGTCTTCGTTCCCTGAGTCAGCTGCATCAGTTGTACTTCCATTTTATCTTGTTGGTCGATCGGGCAATACTTCGCATTGAACATATCAAGAAACTGGTTCCACTCTAGAGTCTGAATTATTTCTTCGCCATATATGCTTCTCTGGGTTTTCCACCAGGCACGTGCAGCACCGACAAATAACGCGGACGCATAACTCACTTTCTTAGAGTCTAAGCAATCAGAAATCCGAAAGATTTCTTCAGTGTGACTAATCCAATCCATCGCCTGAATCGGATTAACTGTTCCTTCAAAATTCAAAGCACCGCTAGCTTTGAAATCTTTAAACTTGCAGCCTTTTGGCTGAGCAATTTGGGTTTCAGGATTTGAATTATCAGAATCAGATTCATTAGTCTGGACTTGCTTTTCTTTTCTTTTATTCTTTTTATCTTCACGTCTTTTAGCTTCGGCCTCATCTCTGGCCTGAAATTGTTCTTGCATTATTTTGTTCTGTTGTTCTGAGTGTTGGGCTAGAAGTTGTTGCATCATTTCAAACATTTGTTGTGGGTTCATGTTGCTGGGAATATCACCTGATCCTGATCCTGACATCTTCTACTGAAAATTAAAAGCATGTAACTATCAGTTTATAGACTTAGATCTATGTACCCTTTTTCCCATCCTAATAGTCTGTACATCCTATCTCAGTTCAAACCACCTAAATGATTGATACATATGTATTGCTTCAGTTTGAGACCAAGTATACTCACGTAATACTTGATTCACTCAAACTATGGTCTCTGATACCATCCTGTGAAGACCTCCCCTTACGGGCAGTCCTCAGAGTCTAGGTCCCAATTCATACAATACAATATCAATCATACTAATATAGGGAAATTAAATTGCGGAATAATAAAATTTCATGTACATTACAGATTAGAATTTAAGTTTACATATTTCAAAATAAAGTTATAAAAGGGTAACATCTAATCTAATCATAATATCACACATTACATCAAATCTACCCAGAACCACCACAATTGTTGTCTTCCAATCAGTACCAGAAATATTTGTTGAGTAGTGGTCTAAGAAAGCTTCAAAACTTGGATCTTGAATGACCTAAGTACTAGGTCCTGCAGGTGATTTTCCTTTGGCTTTTCCTGTAAAATATTAATGCAACATCTGTAAGCAAAGCTTAGTGAGTTTATAGATTTTCAATATCAACATGCGTGTCAAGCGGAGTCATTAGTCTTAGCGTGATATGTCTTGGCTGCCGCTACAGCCCTCATGATTGAGATATAGTATCATAAGATCGGATGATGTTCAAGCCACACTCACGCTTAAATCGTGGGGATCAGCCACATACTGGGCTAGCTACCAGTAAGTCAATATGGCGGAACATCAGAGGTCATTACCAAGTTCATAAGAACTGGTGAAATAGCCGGGTCTAGAACAATAGACCATAAGGGCTAGTCAAGCTGAATCAATCTATCAAAGGTCTGATCAATAATGGAAGCATATATCTTAGAAGTCAAAATAGCAATGAATCATAAAGCAAAGTCTGAAGCAATATTAAATGCAATATGAAAAGATAAACAAATAGCTATCATGATTCACTGGGCAACACCCAACCATGGTATGCACAGGTCTCAATTCAGCTGATAAATGAATGTCAATAAATCTGTCAGCATCAATATATCTCAACCGGATCTACGCATGTTCAATCTGAATATCTATAACTCACAGGTCTGGGTCTTGGTCAAACAGATATATGAATCTGCCACCTGAGTTATCTCTGGATTTTGTCAATCTGTAATCTGTCAATTCTTTTCAAATCAGAGACCCGCTTTCAAGTCTTTAAGTCTTTAAATCTTTGTTCAGATAACAACTGAATCTGTTCAAATTCATTCATGATAATATCATGTTAATTTCATCATCTGTATCATCATCATTTTCATTATTTCTTTTGGTCATTAAAATCTGTAATTCTATCTGATTCTGATAATTTCTTTATTCTCAAATTATTCTCTGTCTCAATATTTCTCAAAAAAAATCCTTTATTTATACATTTAACAATGTATATAATCATTCATTTAATTGAAATATCAATTATATAAAAGTTGGGTTTCGGATCCCTCTATTTCGGATTCACCCGGATTCGGGGACCAGGATTCGGATTGCCGGATTCGGACGCATCCGAAGTGGTACATCCGGATTCGAACCAAGTACAGTCCGAAATGAGCATTCAATACTCAGGTTAACAATCATCCTAATTCGGATCAATCATCCGAAATATAACAATATCCGAATTAGGATCCTATTCAATATGCCAAATCCGAAATAGAACATATCGTCCGAAGTATAAGGGTCCGAAATAGGCTACATCCGAATTAGTACCTTCCGAACTCGGGTCATCCGAGTTCGGACCATCACTTAACAAACAATAATTTTTATTTTTCCGAAGTATGGGAACCGAAGTGGTGCATCATCCGAATTCGGACATATCCGAATTCGGATCCTTCATGTTCATAAATTTCCAGATTTGTTCTTGGTGTTCTTGGTGTTCTTCATACGGATTTTTGTCAAATTTCACTAAAACTCATTTATATCGACATGCAATGTATTATAATGTTGTAATATCATTATTTGAATGTTTTTATATAATTTCTTTGATCAAAAACATCTTAATTTGACCAAGATAATCCAAAACTCATAATTTTCTCAAGAACACATATTTTAACAAAAATTCCTATTTCTTCTTATTTTGGACAATCTAATCACCGATTTTTGTTTCTGTTACATTTATTATCATTAATTCATCATAATCTTCTAAATTTATACACATGCAACACATAATTTCCACATTTTAATCTCTTGGTTTCGGTTTTTCATAAAACCGAACCAAAATACTAAATTTTCGAATTTAAATAGAATATTACCTTGAAATTTCTGTACATTCTTGTTGATTGTTGTTGATTGTAACTCCCTTTGGATTGAATCTTCAATTGATTGTCAATTTACAATGAATTCTTGATGAATTCTTGGGTTTGTCCGAGAGTTTTAGAGAGATTAGAGAGAGAGTGTTTATTTGTGTAAATGATCTTAATGATCATTTATTTGGGTTTATATACTCCATTTAATTTTAACCTACTTTCATTTTTGTATAATACATCTCTTTTAATTTAATCATCTTTAATTATTCATAGCATAAATATAATTAAATTTTAAATAGTCTCCAACTTAATTATATTACATAATTAATAATGTAATTAAATTTACATTATTTGGATCAAGACAAAATAAAAGACATAAATAAAATCTAGGTTGTTACAATATTTATTTACAAGAGTTGTATGCTTCTTGCAGTGTAAAATTTGGCTCATATAGGTAGTCACTTTGGTACCCTATTTCAATGAAATAATCTGTTATTACTATTTGTATCCTATTCTGATTTCAAATATGGATAATATGATTTCTGCTATTTAAATACAATTTGATTATGAATTTGCTTTACTCAATAAATAACTGCAGTTTCCCAAATTGATCTTAAGAATGGCAGATAGATGCAACTCTAATTTTTGATCACTTGCATATTTTGTCATGTGGTATATTGGATACCATAATTGACATGTTGAGATTTTACATCTTGCATTTGTTCTTCAATCTATGCATGCTTTAAGTTTTTTGGCTTGCGGCTATAAGCAGATATTCTGAAATCCTTATATTTGCTCTAATTCAGTCAAATATAAATGTGATCTGTTTTTTGCCGAAAGTGCATGTGGATATTGATTTGATCAGGAGATGGACAGATGATCTATATGATCTATTTTCTGTTAATTATCGACTTGACGACTTCTAGACTTTATCGTTGTTAGTTGAAATAAATATGTGATCTGACTGTAAAGGAGCCTTTCCAGATAAATTTATAATTTTTGGTAGGTTTTTTTTAAAGATGAATGTAAAATGTATTGCTGTGTCTCAATAATAATTGCAATTTCTCTGAACAGACTAATCAAGTATATTATGTTTATATGCAGATTCTTCTGTTTTGCTGTCCTTCTTGGTGAGCTCAAGTTGAACCTTCGAGAAATCCATTCAAGAAAGAGATCAAACTGTATGTATAATTATTTATGTGCGGCTGTCTATAAAATAGCAGCAACAACATCACTCACACAAACATAGAAATTTATATACAAACACACACATACACACACACACTAATTGTGTGTACTGCTAGGACCTTGACCCCAAGATTAAGTCTCGAGATTAAATGCCGGGGTATCCATGCTGTGAATCAGAAAGCAGAAACAACAATAGCCTCAATGTTCATGCATGTGTGTATGTTGTCCATAACCAAAAACATTACCAGCAGCCATGGATTTTATGTGAATGAGTAGCAAGTATTTAAGTCATGTGTGTGTGATTTTATATGCTGTCAAAAACAGTAGCTGTAACAGTAGCCATAACAATCATGTTTGTGTATGTTTTAGTCTCATGACAATAAAGTATGTACTTTGTGTGTAATTAGGGACTTGACAGAATGTTAGCAGCACCAGCCAAGATATTTTAAAGTAAAATTTAAGGACCACTATTTTTTCAGTGGTGATAGAAAGCTTAATCAAATTGTGGTTATGGCAGGAAGGAAGAGAAGGAGACTCAAATTGCAAGTTTTTTATAATGACTTACAGTCAATTTAATCATGTTTTGAGGTGTACGAAATGAGATCGATGTCTTTTTATACAAAATCAGTTACGACTTCTATGATTTTGTAGTGAATTTGGACGAAATTAAAATGAATTTGAGAAACTCATGTCTTTGTGTAGGTAGCTGATGGATTTGATTTATTTGTATTTGCATTTGATTTAGGCGAAATGTTTTGTTGAATTATCAAAATTTATGGAATGCATACTATTGAATTTAAGGGTTTAATGTTCCAAGGGAAAAGGTCTAGCTTTTTGGGCTTTCGCAAATGGGGTTTTTAGGTTTATAGAGGATATCACACGAGTGCAGATAAAGAAGTTTCTACCTTCAAACATATGAATTTTTTAGTTCTCCTGTTAATCGTATATGCTGGTTCTGATTATGTGTGCATTCCCAGGTTTTAAATAAAGCCTTAGTATATTCTTTTTATTTCTTATTGTTTTTAAACGGCAAACTTACACCATTACATTTTTATTTTGCACTATGCCTTGTTCTAATTGGGGACTTCAAACCTCAGTCGTTGGGTTGGGAAAGAGTCTCTTGGTTTGTTGCGACATTCCAATTGGGAAGCTGCCTTTGAAGATTCAATATCTGAAGACTAAAGGAGTTTGTTTGTTTAATTTTTTGGCTAGGTTGAGACATTTGTTTCTTACCTCTTAACGACATGTGTTTGGTTATTTAGCATGTCCAATAAACATCATTTGAAAGTACGTTGGATTGAACTTTTTAAGTTTTGACATTTTTATTGTGGAATTGAACAAACTTTCTTTTTTATTACAATACAATTTTACATCTTGTTATAATGCTAAATATAATATAAAATAAATTTGTTTATTTTTAATTATAAATGAAACTTCATGTTAAAGTCTAAACGTAAAGTAGTAAGTAGCAAGTAGAGCGGAACACTGTTGACAGGGCAAAAGCCGTATGAAAAAAAAAGACCTGATCTCTGATCTGTTGTCTGGTTTATATCAACTATATGCCTACTTAAAAATGACATTACCAACGACCACGTTTCTTCTCCTTTTTATATATATAGGATTGGGTTCACATGAGAACCCATTTATTTCGTGAGAACGTGAGAACCACTCTAAAATTTGTATTTGATACTAAAATTAAGTGTTTTCGATAAATTTATGCATTTCATGTAAAAATTTACGCATCTCATGCTATAATTTATCCATTTTATGTACGAATTGTGCATTTAAAAAAATTTATGCATTTTATGTTCAAATTTGTGAATTTAGTTTATAATTTAATGAATATAATTTTTGAATGTAATTTTAGTGTTAGATTATGATATTTATTAATATTTAATACTAATAATGATTTTAAGTAAAACTTTTAATTTTTAAATTTGTGCATTTGATGTACAAATTTGTGCATTTTGGAGTGGTTTCCACGTTCTCACGGTAACGAGGGTTATTACCGGAACCCAACCCTATATATATATATATATATATATATATATATATATATATATATATATATATATATATATATATATATATATATATATATATATATATATATAGAATATGGTTCGTGTGAGTACCTTAAAAATGCAGAGTACCGTGAGTACCTGTGAACACACGGGTTTAAGATGTGAACATGCTCCGAAAAAAAGTTTTTTTTTTTAAAAATTTTTTTCATATTCATTTAGATACAAATAATATAAGCATATTTGTAAAAGAATTACACGCATTCACACTTCGTAGCCTCTTAAAAGTCATGTGAACGTGGAAAAATTCATGTGAACATGCTTAGCTGTGAACATACGTTCACAACAGTGCAGTTCATGTGAACTTGCACGTTTCACATAGTTATAGTGTGTGTTTATGTGTGATTTTTTGCAAGTAGTCTTATATTATTAATTTAAACATGATTATGAAAAAAAATTTCAAAAAAAATAATTTTAAGCGAGGTACCTCCGGTACTCCGCAAAACTAGTGGTACTCATTTGAACCCAAATCTATATATATATATATATATATATATATGTATGTATGTATGTATGTATGTATGTATGTATGTATGTATGTATGTATGTATGTATGTATGTATGTATGTATGTATAATAAGTTTAATGTATCAGATCGAGTTGTTCTTTTATTTTAAACATCTAATACATATATGAAAATTTAAAAGTTACTAATTACTCCGTATTTGATACATGGTAATTTTATAAGCTTTTTATCACACATATGTATTTTAATTATATGTAGTGTTTTAAGTTAATTATATTTTTATATTTTGAAATGCGTGTTATTAGTTTTTGAAACCCCTCGTTTCCGTCGCAACATACGGTTATCAAAAGCAATACATTTAGGGAGCGTTTGGTTCGCGGATCACCTGTGATTCACTGGGATTTGCATCTAAAAATCTTGTGTTTGGTTCGCAGATTTCAGTAAGGATTTAAAATCCTAGGATTCTGAAATCCCTTCCTTTTATGTTATTTAAAACTCAGCCTCCCCCTAGGATTTTAAATCCCAATTACCTTGCATTTTTCAGATTAACAAAATTTTCCTAAAAGATAATGTAGATTTTGACAAAATCCTGACAAATGCAAATGCTGCATAATCTAAATCCTTTGACAAAATGCAAATCCAACGAAAAAAAATCTGCGAACCAAACGCCCCCTTAGAATTTATGTGTGTAATATGATTTATAAATATTAATTAATATCACTGGAATTGATAACTAGGTCCAAATATAAATAAATAACAATTACAAAAAACAACTTAATTGATCACCTGTAGATTTTGTATTAAAACATTGTACTTACTTCTTAAATTTAAAGAATATGCAATAATAATGTAATTTCTACGTAATTAAAACTTGCAATCAAGTCTATGAGAAAAGTATAGATGTATTTTAACATTTTAATTAATGCTATTTAAAGTCATAACAATCGTAGTATTTATTTATGGTTTATGATAATATTAACTATAAACTTTCTCAAGTACAAATGGAAACACAAAGTTTACGGTGTAAGGCTTTTTAGTGCAAAAGATCAAGGAGAAGGAGAATGGTGGGAAGGGACAGGAGAGTCATCGTCTTTAACTACACGATTTTCCGCATCAATATCATCACATTCAAAATAGCAACGACAAGCGAATAGATTTTGACACGTTCCAACGGCCTCCTGACCGTATTTATCAACGCAAAAGTCAAGGCAATTAAATCTCTCACAAGGAAACCGAAAATAAAGTTTTTCACAACCCAAATCAGTGGGTTCCACTTTCATACCTATAAAAAAATTTTAAGTGTCAGTAAGATACATATATTTCATCTTGCAAAATTCATGATTTACTCAATAAAAATTCAACCATATTTGATAAATATAATGTTAAAAACATAATAGTGATCAATTGAAATGTGTTGATATGATTTCGTAGGATGAAAGTTACATATATACCTGTAGTAATCGTTATGAGAAACACAAGAAATATGGTGAAAACCAAGAATTTTGTCATGCTAGCTAGCTTCTACCTGTTTTAAAAAATATAACTAGATAGAATATTGATGATGAGTAATGATGAAACCATCCTTATATATAAGAGATGATCGAGCTCAAATTAAGTATGTCTTTTAATTATAATTGCAATCATTACTAATATTAATATGACGTTTAGAATATAGGAAAAACTACAAATTAAGCAACGTTTTATTTTTATTTAATTAATTTCTTTAATTGAGATAATGGATTAATTTAATGTGTGAATGAAATAACAATATACTTTTAGAATATTATTGCATATATAAAATACTTTGGTGTGTGTTTGTTTTTTAAGAAGTTAAATGCTTAAGTCTGGAATTTAAAAAGTGGTTTTAAAGCATGAAATTTGAATTTTGAAATCATCTTTAAATTCTAATATGTGACATTAAAGTTTGAAATTTAAATATGTAAGGCTATTAATTAAATATTAAGTAAAACTAAATACTCATTATATTTTATTCATTTACTTAAATAAAAAGAATCACAACTAATATAGATTTAAAATTAATATTCTAATTAATTAAATTGAATAAATATTTTTAATCAAAAATTAACTGTACTTGTATTGAACTGAATTTAATATTTTAATTCGATAAATTATTTAGTTAACCTGATTATATATTATATTCAGTTACTTCATAAGAAACTATATGATATTAATTTATATATTAAAGTAATTTAATCCTTAAATTAATTAGTTAAATAATTATTTTTATTAGTTAAATATATTTTAATATTTTAATTAAATAAAATATTAAATTAATTTAGAAAGACAATTTTTCAGACATCGAAAGTACACATTTTAAATTTTGGACCTAATTTGAAAGGTCTTAACTTTATAATTCTAAAATGTAACAAAAAAATCTATTTACATTTAAGATCTAGAATTCACTAACAATGAAACGTAACAAGAAAAAAAAAAAGATATATATAGGGAGAGGTTCTTTTAAGAACCTTAAAGATGGTGAGAACATAAGAACCTTTTAGAGCCCTTGGATCAAAAGGGTATTTTTGGAATAAAAGATATTATCTTTCTCTCTCCACCTTTTTTATTATATGCATCTCTTTTTCACTTTCTCTCTCTTACTTTTTTTTTCATTTTCATTTTCTCTTTCTTTAATTAGAATTGATTTTAATATTAAAAAACGTTTTTTATAAAAAAATAAATTTTTTTCTATATAAAAAATTATTTAATTGCTAAAAAATTAATGTATTGTATATAGAAATATTATATGTCTATATAGAATGTTATATAGTTCTATATCTTTTATGTAGATTAACATTACTATTCATAATCTATGTAGAATATTATGTTTCCTATATATTTCATATATTTTTATGTTTATTATACAAATCTATATCTTTTTTGTAGATTACCATTACTATTCATTGTGTTTTTTGTATATTTTATATCAGTTGCATACCAAGTGTTCGATAAAATGTCTAAATGAAATCTTATTTTTTTTTTTGTTTCAATGTGTTTTTGGTATATTTTATTATATAATCTACGTAGAATATATGATACTTGACATTCTACACGACATTCTACATAGATTGCATGACATTCTACGTAGATTGTATGTCATTCTACGTAGATTGAATGTCATTCTACGTAGATTGAATGTCATTCTACGTAGATTGCATGACTATCTACATAGATTGTACATAGAATATGTTCGTCGATACTCTACGTAGATTGCATGTCATTCTACGTAGATTGCATGTCATTCAACGTAGATTGAATGTCATTCTACGTAGATTGCATATTATTCTACGTAGATTAACAGTTTTATTCTATATATTTTTGGTAGATTGCATATTATTCTATGTCATTCTATATATTTTTGGTAGATTAACAGTTTTATTCTATGTAGAATATATGATATTTGACATTTTACACAACATTCTACATAGATTGCATGACATTATAGGCAGATTGCATGACATTCTACGTAGATTGCATGCCATTCTACATAGATTGCGTGACATTCTACGTATATTGTACATAAAATATGTTCGTCGATACTCTATATAGAATATGACAGATTCATTTTCAATGTTTTATAATGAAGATTATTTGTAAAATATTAGATATATATATGAATGTAATAGTTATTAGATATTTTACATGATAATCTACATAGAATATATGATACAAGACTACTTGTAAAAAATCACACATAATCTATGTAGAATGTTATGTTATTATATATTTCATATATTTTTTTGTTTCTTATACATTTCTATATCTTTTTATGTAAATGTACATTAACATTCAATGTGTTTTTGGTATATTTTATCATATAATCTATGTATAATATATGATACTACATTCTACATGACATTCTACGTAGATTGAATGACATTCTACTTAGATTGCATGTCATTCTACGTAGATTGCATGTCATTCTACGTAGATTGAATGCCATTCTACGTAGATTGAATGTCATTCTACGTAGATTGCATGACATTCTACGTAGATTGTATATAGAATATGTTCTTCGATACTCTACGTAGATTGCATGTCATTCTACGTAGATTGAATGTCATTCGATGTAGAATATCGACGAACATATTCTATGTACAATCTACGTACATTGGACATATTCATTTTCCATATTTTATAATTAAAATTATTTGTAAGATATTATATTTATAATGAATGTAATAGTTATTAGATGCTTTACATGATAAATTATGTTGATTACATGACAATCTACGTAGATTACATCATAATCTACATAGAATATAATACAATACTACTTGTAAAATCACACATAATTGATGTAAAATGTTATGTTTCTTATATATTTAATATATTTTTATGTTTCTTATACATTTCTATATATTTTTATGTAAATTAACATTACTATTCAATGTGGTTTTGGTATATTTTATCTTGCAATAATCTATAGAATATATGACAATTGACATTCTACACGACATTCTACGTAGATTGCATACCATTCTGCGTAGATTGCATGTCATTCTACGTAGATTGAATGTCATTCTACGTAGAATGCATGACATTCTACGTAGATTGTACATATAATATGTTCGTCGATACTCTACATAGAATATGAGAGATTCATTTTTCATGTTTTATAATGAAGATTATTTGTAAGATATTAGATTTATAATGATTGTAATACTTATTGGATGTTTTACATGATAATCTACGTAGATTAAATGATAATCTAAATAGAATATAATACAAGACTACTTGTAAAAAATCACACATAATCTATGTAGAATGTTATGTTTCTTATATATTTCATATATTTTTATGTTTTTTATACATTTCTATATCTTTTTATGTAGATTAACATTACTATTCAATGTCTTTTTGGTATATTTTATATCAGTTGCATACCAAGTGTTTGATAAACTGTCTAAATGAAATCTTTTTTTTTGTTTCAATGTGTTTTTGATATATTTTATCAGGTAATCTACGTAGAATATATAATATTTGACATTCTACACGACATTCTACGTAGATTGCATGTCATTCTACGTAGAATGCATGACATTCTACGTAGATTGTACATAGAATATGTTCGTTAACATATTCTATATAGAAAAAAAATATTCTATATAGACATATAATATTTCTATATAAAATACGTTATTTTTTAGCAATTAAATAATTTTCTATATAGAAAAAATAAAATTTTTTTATAAAAAGCGTTTTTTTACTTTAAAACTCAATTATAATGAAAGAAAAATAAAATGAAAATGAAAAAAAGTAAGAGAGAGAAAGGAAAAAGCAGATTTTTTTTCTTCCAAAAATACCCTTTTCACACATTTTCAAGATTCTCCACTATCAAAGTTCAAAATAATTACAAAATTGTCATCCAATATATCAACCATTGATTATCATTAATCCAAAGGCCATAAAAGGTTCTTAGGTTCCCACATTTTTTATGGTTCTTAGAAGAACCCTTCCCAATATATATATATATATATATATATATATATATATATATATATATATATATATATATATATATATATATATATATATATATATATATATATAAAACATATTTATGATACTCAAACACAAATATAATCATACCATTTAAAAATATGTTTTATAAGACAACCACAATTGTTAAAAACTTCAAAAAGATATACTTTAAAGTTCAAAATATATAATTCCAATTCATTAATATTATAATCAAAATATTAAATTTTGTTGTCCATAGATTTCTAGATATAATTTTGTGTCATCAACGGTAACACCGAATACATCACATTTGAATTGCTTTTTCTCATATTGTTGGAATGAAAGATACAATTTCTATCAATGATTATTCCTTGTTCCTAGACTTCTAGATACGATTTTGTTTTTGTGATTTAATTTTAATTTCATTGAGTTGATGTTCTACTTGAAAATTGTTAATACATGTAAATAAATCTAACAATGGACAATATACTTTGGATCATTGCGTGAAAATATAACATATTAAAATAATTTTCCTTTCCTAACGTTTATAAAAAACTTATTCGTTATCTCTCTCATTGCCGCATATTGCATTTGTTCTATTTCTAAAAAAATTTGGAATCAAATATAAATTATGAACTTTTTTGAACGTGTTTTGATTTTCATAAATTTAATTTTTCTAATAATAATAAGTTAAAAGGTAAATAGCGTTTTAATTTGATATGTCGCTGTTATTGATAAAAAATTAAAAGTTGTTACTATTATTGGTAAAAATATAAAAGTTGTTGCTATTAATAGAACAGGTTTCCAGGTAAAAAATTGTTATAATCGGTAAGACACACAAAAATTGTTGCTATTAAAGATAAATAATAAACAATGTGGCTATACACGGTAAAAATAAATATTTTTTTTTTTTTTTGCTATTTTTAACATATAACCCATATTTTAAATAATATGGCTATTTTAGAGCCATTGGATCAAAAAAGTATTTTTGAAATAAAAAATATGATCTTTCTTTGCCACCTTTTTTATTATATGCATCTCTTTTTCACTTTCTCTCTCTTACTTTTTTTTTTCATTTTCATTTTCTCTTTCTTTCATTAGAATTGATTTTAATATAAAAAAATGTTTTTTATTAAAAAAAAATAAATTTTTTCTATATAAAAAATTATTTAATTGCTAAAAAATTAATGTATACTATATAGAAATATTATATGTTTATATAGAATGTTATATAATTCTATATCATTTTATGTAGATTAACATTACTATTCATAATCTATGTAGAATGTTATGTTTCTTATATATTTCATATATTTTTATGTTTATTATACAAATCTATATCTTTTTTGTAGATTACCATTACTATTCATTGTGTTTTGGTATATTTTATATCAGTTGCATACCAAGTGTTCGATAAAATGTCTAAATGAAATCTTATTTTTTTTGTTTCAATGTGTTTTTGGTATATTTTATCATTTAACATACGTAGAATATATGATACTTGACATTCTACACAACATTCTACGTAGATTGCATGTCATTCTACGTAGATTGCATGTCATTCTACGTAGATTGAATGTCATTCTACGTAGATTGAATGTCATTCTACGTAGATTGCATGACATTCTACGTAGATTGTACATATAATATATTCGTCGATACTCTACGTAGATTGCATGTTATTCTACGTAGATTGCATGTTATTCTACGTAGATTAACAATTTTATTCTATGTATTTTTGGTATATTTTATATCAGTTGCATACCAAGTGTTTGATAAAATGTCTAAATGAAATCTTATTTTTTTTGTTTCAATGTGTTTTTGATATATTTTATAATGTAATCTATGTAGAATATATGATATTTGACATTTTACACGACATTCTATATAGATTGCATGACATTCTACGTAGATTGCATGACATTCTACTTGATTGAATGTCATTCTACGTAGATTGAATGGCATTCTACGTAGATTGCATGTCATTCTACACAGATTGCATGACATTCGACGTATATTGTACATAAAATATGTTCGTCGATACTCTACATAGAATATGACAGATTCATTTTCAATGTTTTACAATGAATATTATTTGTAAAATATTAGATATATATGAATGTAATAGTTATTAGATGTTTTACATGATAATCTACGTAGATTACATGATAATCTACATAGAATATATGATACAAGACTACTTGTAAAAAATCACACATAATTTGTGTAGAATGTTATGTTTCTTATATATTTCATATATTTTTTTGTTTCTTATACATTTCTATATCTTTTTATGTAAATGTCCATTAACATTCAATGTGTTTTTGGTATATTTTATCATGTAATCTATGTAGAATATATGATACTTGACATTCTACGTAGATTGAATGTCATTCTACGTAGATTGCATGACATTCTACGTAGATTGTACATAAAATATATTCGTCGATACTCTAAACGTAGATTGGCATGCCGTGTCTATGGCAGCTGTAGAGATTGAGTAGTCTTCTACGTAGATTGAATGTCATTCTAACGTAGAGTGGCTACGAATTCTATCGATGTAGAGTATCGACGAACATTCTATGTACAATCGTACGTACATTGATACAGATTCATTTTCACATATTTATAATTAAAGATTATGTAAATATTATATTTTATATGAGATGTAATAGTTATTAGGATGTTACATAATATCTAGTGTTGATTACATGAAAATCTACGTAATTAGATGAAATCGACATAGAAGTATAATACAATAACTACTTGTAAAAAAAATCACACAAATATATGGTAAAATGTGATGTTTCTCTGTATATATTTAATATATATTTAATAGTTTTTTATACATTTCTAAGTCTTTTTATGTAGGAAGTAACATTACTATTGCAATGTTGTGTTTGGTATATGTTATTAGTAAAATCTAACGTAGAATATGAGATAATATTGACATTCATACGTAGATTGCATGTAAATTCTAAGTAGATTGGCAGACATTCAACGTGATCTGATATTGACATCAGTCATTCGTAGATTGAATGCCATTCTACGTAGATTGTACATATAATATGTTCGTTCGATTCTCTACACTAGAATATTGACAGAAAAAAAAGAAAAATGAAAATAGGATATTTTCTAATTTTTATAAGATAATAAAAAAATTGGGGGGGGGGAATAAAAAAAAAGAAAATTTAAAATTTAATGAATAAAGATACTTTCAGTATAATGAATATTGGAAGATATTGTATATAGTGCTGATAGTAGGATGTTTTACATTCTATCTACGTAGATTAACATGATATCACGTAGATTAAAAGAATCTAAACAGAATATAATACCATACTATTGGTTAAAAATCACACAGAATCTGAGAATGTGTAGTGTTGTCTTATATATTTTCATATATTTTATTATGTTTTTTTAACATTTATATCTTATTTTGTTTTATATAGTTAACAGTATATTTCAATGTATTTTGGGTATTCTTTATATCAGTTGCATACCAGGGTGAATAAAGATGTCTAAAGAAACGTTTTTTGTTTCAATGTAGTTTTGATATATGTTTTCAGGTATATGAGTAGAATAATATAATATTGACATTCTACCAAATTCCCGAACACTTCTACGTAGGATTGCAATGTCCATTCCTACGTAAGATGCATGACATTTTACGGTAGAATGTACATAATGTTCGTTAACATATTCTATAGAAGAAAAAGAATATTCCTATATAGACATATAAATTTCGATATAAAATACGTTTTTTTTTAGGCAATTAATGATTTCTATATAGAAAAAATAATTTGTTTTATAAAAAAACGTGTTTTTTTACTTTAAAATCAAGATAAAAATGAAAAGGAAAAAAAATAAAAGTGAAAATGAAAAAGTAGAGAGGAAAAGATAAAAACATATTTTTTGCTGTCAAAAATATATTTTCACACATTTTCAGATGCTCATCCACTATCAAAGTTTAAATAATTACAAATTGACATCCAATTATCAACCATTTGATTATCATTAATCGCAAAGACCATAAAAAATTCTTAGGTTCACACATTTTTATGGTCTTTAGAAGACCCTCACCACCAGAATAATATATATAAATTAACAATGATTTTAAAAACCCGAACCCATGTAAATAATAAAAAGAAACACTGTGTCCGCATTCGTAACTCATAAAAATTTATGTTCCGTCTAAAAAACTTTCAATATTCTATGCTCATTTCATTCTAATTGATTTGCAAATAAGTAAATTTAATTTAATACCTATAATTTAAAGGCAGGGAATTGTCAACCTTTAGTAAGTCATAGAAGCCCTAAAGATTTATTAGGATGGGATTTTAGAGTTTAGAGGTACATACCTTGTTCTTTAACTATGTGAAGACTGCACTCCTAAAATAGATAAAACCAGCCTGATTAAGAAATAAGACAGATTAACTTATGTTTTTTTTTCATTGAAATGAATGTATTGTTTTGATGCAGTTCCATTAACTAATAGGGTGTCAAAGCAAATAGTTTCTTCTTGTCCGATAGAATAGATTCAATCTTCAATATGAACCTTTAAAGCCAGGCAATTGTGATACACACCACAATGTGTAATTTGGAACCAAGTCAAAACACACATATATTTGTGGGGGGGTACGGGATCGTGGTAGTTTAGTTCCATAGTCTCTCAACGAAAACCGATGTTTTGGGTCTCTCGATTCAGTTTTCAGGTTTTAAAAGTGGAAACAAGTCATCTCTAGATTTTAAGAGGGAAAGAAGAAAAAGGTGATCTTACAGTAAGAGGAAGCGCTGGATGATTAGCGATGTACTGGTTCATCACGAGTTCCCAAGGTTAACAGCAATATAACTGATGCGCATGCCAGATGCAGTAACAACGTAGAAGGCCTTTTGTCGTTTCATTTAAAAGGAGATGCCTAGAATCACAAGAACTGAAACATAAAATGTAAAAAAAGAATATGAATCCTGCATATAGGCTGCAGTGTTTTCTGACAATGCTCCTAATTTGTAAATCTGTAACTGGGTGG
>JAANYP010003989.1:25244-106315 GCA_020465985.1 Centrapalus pauciflorus
TTGTACAATAATGTTTTTTAATAGATTTGCTATTCAGGCCACCATACTCACAACAATTAATTTCTAGGTCAAATTAACATATATTACTTTTGCATGAAAAGGAGGAACCCATGACACCCAATCAGAAACAACAATTTAGTTAAATTATAGATCAAATTAAAGGTTATAAGTATGAGAATTAGGGTACGATGCGCAAAGAAAAAACCTAAAATCATCCTATATTGAATAGAGTACTTTGTACAAAACAGCAGAAAGTAGGATTACCTGTAAAGTTGTTTGGCAAAGATCAATTGAGATCAAACCAGCAATGCAAAAAACCCATCCACCAAGATTATAGCTCGCAAAAATCATTTCCCTCATCTGTAAGGTGTTGACCACACAATGGAACTTACCGAGGTGTAGGACAAAACAAGCTAACATTCACAATAAGTGCCAATGATGCCTTAGCCTCACACCCTGTTTTGGCAATAACATCGATCAATCGCACCAACATCACTATCTCAGCCTCCTGTCCGAGCCGCCGCCATAACGGATTTCGAGGAAATCCAACACCGAGACAGGAATAGGGTTTTCTGACCTATCAATCGTTCGCAGAATCTTCTCTGCAAAACGCTAGATCTCTTGCGCAAATGTTCCGCGAGAGCCGGTGTTCCATGAATATCTCACACGAGTAAACTATGTGTGATCATGGGGTTTGTAACAAGCGAAATTCACCAAGTAAACCTTCTTATGGTCGGCTCATGAAGTAAAGAGAGTTGGCTAAGAAGACGATCAGAGTTGAACAAAGGACGAGGTGTAGTAAATTGAATCGAAGCTGGGTCCATAAATGGAATACGATCTTGTGATTGAGGTTGAGAGAGAACGAAACGATAGCGTAGGAGTTGGAATTAAGAAGTCACTGAAATGCGAGATCAAGTAAGGTACCTATTTTACGTATTTAGCTTGACAGATAAGAGAAGTTTTTGAGGAGATGTTGGTGAATCCGCCCTTGTTAGATAGATCAGAGAAATTCGATTAGAGATTGAAGAAGAAGATAAGGGGGATAGAAAAAGAAATGAATTGGGATTTATAGTGGAGGTGAGACTGCAACTAACCACCAACGAAACTCTTTAAGATGGTTACCCCCGCCGTGCCAATGACATACGCCAGCGAGGCATTGAATTTCGAAGCAGGCGGGTGACGAGTAATTTTATTCTCGTAATTTTCTTTTTATTTTCCAATTATTATTATTAACTAGGTTAAACTAATTTATTTACCGTTGTATTACATGTAAATGTTTAAAAAAATTCATTATTATAAATACTTACGATCTCGCAAATATATTGCTCTCAGTATGTAATAAAATTCATATAAATAAAAACTGTTAACTAAAAATGAATCATAGAAGTATTTAAAATGATATTTAAAAAATTAATATGGATAAATAAAATTGACCAAATTTATTTTTTCTACAATCAGTTATTCCTTTAGCGCAATATATATAAAATTATAATTATTACAAAAACTGCAAAATAGTTTTTGTAAATCAATATGGAATAACAATTTTATTAAAAAGTCAATAATGAGTCTCAATTTAAAAGAAATTAAGACATATTCAAGAATGATAAGCTCTATGCGCAATGATTCGACTATTTTTTTTAATTTATAAGATTAACATTCAATAGGTTTCATAAGAAAATTCAAAATAATTCATTTGTGCGCGAATGTAAATGTTAAATTTGGTAGTCATTAAAATCATTTGATACAATTTCTTTTTTGATGGGCATTTATAGTGTTAAATTTGCCTAATTTTGGTAACTCAAAAATTATAAATTTAGGGTAGCACTTTCCCCATAACTAAATAAGCCATATCCACTATAACTCTAAAAGGTACAACTTCCACTGCTGGTCTCTCTAGTTCAATAAAACCTTGATTTACACATAACTTCAGTGTCTTCTTGTTTTTGCCATTAGGGACTTTCCTTTTACGTTGGTTTTTCAGGAACAGGTTTTATTGATATAGATCATTTACATCTCTCTTCTCTCTCTCTCTCTCTCTCTCTCTCTCTCTCTCTCTCTCTCTCTCACACACACACACACACACAGAGATGAGGAAGTAGTGGGGTTTGAATCTTTATTGAATGTAGACTATTATTTGGGCAAAAACTGCAGTTGAACCTGGAATATTAGGATGATGATATTTAAAATCTAGTACTTTGGCCTATTTGATAGTCGACGAATTGAGCAATAAATGCTGCAGTGCATTACTAGACGCGGTCGGCGCAGCCTGCATCGTCATCATCATCATCATAACCATAATCATCATAATCTATCAATTATCATCAACTCTATATCTAAAATTTATGGAGTAGTAGCTACTAGCAAGTTAATATAGCCCCACTAGGACAATGCATATGCTCCCAGTTAGGCCTGCTCACAATTTATGATCAAAGCTACTTGTTATGGACCACTTCTGCTTCTTCAGTAAACAGTCTCCTGTTCTTTGTCTTTTTCATTATTTTTATTTATTATTAATTTTTTTTTTTGTAGCACAAAAGAATCTGCTTCTTCACTTCCATGGTAAGCCCCCTTTTTGTTGTCATTTTTCCGACATGATCCAAGGTTCTTGAATTTGTCACCTAGGCATCAAAATGCTCACAATAGAGTTTGTAAGAATTCAGTTTGAAGCTTGTATCGATTGGGTTATAACATACTGTTTATTGGCCGGAAGGCCTAAAAGACGACTTTCTGCATGGATCTCAGGTGTTATTTTTATTGAGAAATTCTAAACGCACACCCCTTCTCTACACTATCAATGTGATGTACACCCACCTGGATGATTTGAAACTCTCACTCACATTTCTCTCTCATCGTTTCTCCTATAATGCCTATCCTATTTTCTCCCTTTCCCTTTCTATCTTAATCTAAGGGCGATGGGAGTACCGGAGCCGCTTGGGCGCGGCCTTGCCACGTCTGCGTGAAGCCGCCGGGAACACCACCCCCGGTGCCCGGCCCCGCGCTGTTCCGACTCCTCCCCGGCTTCCCCTCCCCGCGTGACCCCGCTTCTTCACCCACCCCTCTTTCTTTCTTTTTTTTCAACACAAACACATCGCATATGAGTACGCTATGTAAATACTACACACACATATAAATATAGTAAGCTATACTATATATAATATTATTAAATAGATTATATAATGTTATAGTATACTATATATAGATATTAAGGATATAATATATATATAATTTTAGTTTTATAATTTTTTTATTTTTATTGTTGTTTATTATTATAGTTTCGTAAATGTTTGTGTTTTTTTATTTAGTTTCGTGATTGTTGTTTCGTTCATTTGTAATTTTAATTTTAATTTAGACGGTTAGTTTGTATTTTTTTTAATGTTCATTCGTAATTTTAGTTTTTATTTATTGTTATGTATTTTTTTATTTTAATTCAGTAATTTTTAATGTTTAGCTTATGTAATAATTTTTAAATATTTATAAAATTAATTATTTTAGTTTTAATAATTGTTTTCTTAATTAAAATGTTAAAAAAATTAAGAAAGATGGAAATGTTAAGAAAGATGAGTATTTCCTAGTTAGAAAGGTGGAGAAAGGTGGGGAAAGGTGGAGAGAGAAAAGCTGATGTGGCGCTGACGTGTACAGAAAGATGGATTTCGGGAAGCGGAGTACTCCCTTCACTCTAAAGGGGGGTGTAAATAGCCATAACAGTATTTTATTAGATAAAAAAGCTAATACTTTATTTGTTTGAAAGTTTTGGTGCTTTTGAAATGACACCTGTATGAAGATTTGAATTCCAGCATTGAATTTTGGTCAAGATGAGTAGCATGTAGTGAGCTAATGTTTTGTGATGCATTACTAGATTCAGCTAGCTATTAATTGCATAATTGATGACCAACTCATTCATTTATGAGTTGTACAGTACCAAATTAAAAAAACCAATGCACTTCCCTTATTGGCATCTTCATGAGCTTTTGTATCTACCAGACTTTTGATATGTTGTTTTGGAAAGTCAAATGATACCATAAAGTGCCAGAAAAAAAAAAGAAAAAGAAAAGGTAAAACATTTTTGCTAATTTGTAGTTTTTGTACCTTCAAAATTCGTAAATCCGTTTCGGGTAACTCACTCGAAGGCCATAGACAAGGCGCGATATTGGCGCGGCTCAATCAAACCATGTAATCGAGATTCTGTTACTCAATTGAATGGTGAGGTTGAACCGCAGCAATATCTCGAGTTTCAAGACTACAAATCTCTCTCATCTAAAGACGATTCTGATAATTGATGATCCGTGTATAAAATTAATAGTTTTGTAGTGATATTTTATTGGTTATGAGGGGATTATGTTTATAATATAACTTTATATATAGGTTTGATGGTAGCTCTTGAAGCCATCCAAATGGTTGGAAAACACATAACAAGAAATTGCTTCCTGATTGCCCGAGAAGCCTTCTGATGTTTTCCAAGACCTGCCGGCCTATATTTTTTATATTAATTAATTTTATAGAATTAAATGTTTATTTTTAAAATATTTAAATTTATGCTTATGACTCAAAATATTATAAAATTATTGAATTAATACATTTTTTACACTCTTATGATCATTTACCATATTACAGAGATCCAAAGTATAATATACACAAACATGTACATATAGGGAATTTCATATATACTTCTTCTAAATCTCATAATATCACCAAAAAAACAAGTAAATTAAGAATTAATTTAAAAAACAATATTGAATGTTGTAACATTTTGAAGAGTATAAATGCAAAATAATGGGTATGTATGTAGGGACAATTGCTAAAAATAACAATTTTATGATTTTTTAGCATTTATAGCAATATTATTTATTTTTTATAATTAATAGCATTAACTGTTATATTTTCTAATTTTTACCATTTATAACAAAAAGTTAAAAGGTTGTTATAAATGATTACACAAATACAAAAGTTAATGCTATTAACAATATAAAATACAAAAGTCGATTGTATTAATCATGAAAAATAAAAAAATTGATGCTATTAATAATAAAAAAATAAATAATGTTGCTAGAAATGATAAAAAAAAGTAAAAAATTATTTTTAGATATGTAATAAGAAATAATTTGACAATTTATGTTGGGTTTTATACGAAGAAAACCAACATGTTTTTCAGGTTTTGTGGTCTAGTCTCTCTTTTATCAATAAAATATTCAAGTTATTTATTTGTTTGTGATTTTTAGAATTTTTTCCCCCCTCAAAAATGTATTCAAGTTTCAGAACTTTTCAAAAAAAAAAGAGTGAAAACATGTTGGTTTTTTGTGTAAATACATAGGGGTTGATTATGAAAATAAACAAATTATGAAAATAAACAAATCTTTTCTGAAAATCAGAATGAGAACATTAATTTGAAAAATTTCTTAGGAAAAAATAAAATAAAGGGATGAAACAATAATAAACATGAAAACATTTGATTTTTTTTAATATTAAACCCATTTATGTAATAGTTATTTGTATATATGATTCACATTTAAGTTTCTAAAAGTAGAAACGAAAAAAAATCAAGAACTAGTGTGTCTTGTTTATATAAGGTTTAATATTTAAAAAAAAAGTTATTATGTTATATGGTTTTATCGAATTATCTCTTTTAAGGGCAACATCATATTTATACAACAACGTTTCACTTTTTTTTTATTATCAAATTATGTAATGAAATCATTTGTAACTTGATTTCTATAATGACATTTGTATTTTTTTAATCAAAATATGCAATAACGTTTTCCTTCTCAATCAATTTTGCAACAAAATTATTTTTTACACGATTTATGCAATGAGGTTTGAATTTATAATCAGAACACACAACCTCTATGTTTAATGGGTCATCTATTACTTTGTATTTACCTTAAAATCCTACATGAATATATTTACGTGTATATAAATTGATGTCACCTTTCCCCATAATATAGTATGGGTTAAGCAGAAAAACTATTAGACTTTATGACTACCTTAATTTATATTACCACCATCATCCTCGTTAAAATATCATGGACAAAGGCGAAAATGAATATCAAAATAACTGATCATGTTGTAAAATTTAACCGTTTACTTTAAATGGTAATCTGATAATCCCTACGACGAAAATTAATCGTTTACCTTAAAAGGTGAACCGGCCACGTGATAAAAAATTAAACATTTATGTTAAAAAATTATTATTAGACTGTGTTTGGTAGAGAGAATCGAAAAAAAATAACGATAAAATTTATGGTTTTTTAGACCATAAAATTTGAAAAACAATTTATGGCTATTGTAATTCTATTTTCTCAATTTTAGATTCTACTTAATTCTCAACCATTACTAGAAAACTGAAATAATTGAATTTTAACCTATATATTAATACAACTTGAGAATTCATATATACAACGTCTCCTAACTAATATTTTGTATTCATTTTCTTTTCTCTTCGATTCTCTCTACCAAACACAACTTTAAATTTCAATGATTATTACCAATTACAACCATGACCCCGTTTAAGTCTCTGCAGTTTTTTAACCAGAGACTTGGGATTACAAGTTTTTTAACTACGACATTTTAACCATTAAAGTTTACATGCATTGTCATCCTTTATAGAAAATATAAAGATTGCAACAAAAGTAAGTTGCTTCCTGTAATAAAATTACGGAAACCAAACATCATATTGATGGTAACTTTACGGACCAAATGGATTTTTAATTAAAAGTTGAAGTATTCGTGTTGATTATTAAGCGTATATGTTATATGTTTTGATAACAAATTCATATATCATTTTATAAAATTGTGTTGAAATAAGATTTCATTGCAGAAATTAGTATAAAAAAGAAAACGTTGTATGTATGCATTGATAATATATGCAAATGTTGTTGCATAAATCATTTTACAAATGATTTAGTGGTACAAATTGATAAGCAAATGAAAACATAGTTGCATGTTTTCATAATAAATACAAACGTTGTTACATAAAACATATTAAAAACGATTTCGTTGTATAAATTGATAAAAAAAAAAAAAACGACATTGCATTAATACGTGATGAACTTTCTTTGTACGGTTAATTCCTGCTTTTTACAATTCCTGCTTTTTACATTTAAGAATCAATTAACATTATTTTTTATACGGTTAACCTTCTTTCTCTTTTTTTTCTTTTCTTTTCTTTTTCTTTTGGTATATGAGACAAAATAACTAAAGACAAAACAAGCTAGTAAGAATTTTGATACCTGCAATTATTAAATACAGAAATAATATAATCAACATGAGTGAGTACAGAAAACATAAATTTTGACATATACTTGATAAGAGATTCATTTAATACGTAATTAAAATATATATATATATATATATATATATATATATATATATATATATATTAAAAACCTTATTATTTGTTTTGTCTTAAAATTGTAATAAACCAAGGACAAATTTGCCACCAAAAGAAGAAAAGTAAATGTCATAATTGTGTTTGAAAACTTTCTGTCCACCTTGTACTGTGCTACTTCTTATAATATATTGGCAGTATTCACCAAATATTTAGATATGTATAATTAATTAAAAAAGTTTGTATATTAATTAAATTTTAAAAACATTTGGTAATGTTAACATGGTCAAATTACATAGACATTGAAAAAAAAAAATACCTTTCTTAATTATTTTATCGGTTAGAAAATTAAATTTTAACATATGCAACAAAAAAATGGAGCTATATTTAATTATATTAATTAATATAACCCGTATACGTGTAATATATATATATATATATATATATATATATGTGTGTGTGTGTGTGTGTGTGTGTGGTGTGTGTGTGTGTGTGTGTGTGTGTGTGTGTGTGTGTGTGTGTGTGTGTTCTCTCTCTCTTTTTATTAATATTTGTCGATGCATCAATCTGTAATTATATATAATCTTGTTATATTATATGAATACGTCAAAATTTATATATGAAATGAAAAAGTTGTATTCTATCTTACGTAGTTTTATAATATTCAAATATAGAGTGTTTGTAAGTAAGAACTAATAATAGCTAGCGATCATCAGTTTGAAAAAATAAATATTTAAATACTTAATATTTTCTTATAATTAGAAATCACGAGTTAAATATCTTATTTATAAATCTAAAAGTTAGCAAAAGAAAACATGTACAATATTTGTAAAAAGTAAATATTTAAATAATTTATTGTGCAAAATTTTCATATATTTAAAAAAAAGAATTTGGTAATTAATCATTTTGTTGTAGTACTGAAGTCAGTCGTTGGTAAGGTTGACTCTGCAAGTCGGCCACAATAATATAAACTAATATAAAAACCATAATAGAATTGAATGGGTCTTTGAAATGTAATAGATAATAAATATTTGTGCTTTTAGTTTCAAGTTTATTTTTTTTCGTAAATTAGTAAATTGATGAACATGTTTGACAAAATTAATTATAATTGCAAGCAGTTGTTTTTGTGAATTATGAGTTGAAACTTTTATAATTAAGTTGTTGTTATTAATTGTATAAAAATATTTGTTTATGTATATTAAAAGTTAAATAATATTATAAGACTAACACTTTTTATATAGTCCTTTATAATTACTAAGAATGTAAAAAACAAAATTATTTTACTAATCTTAGGGTATGTTTGTTTTGTATAGAAAAGTAATGTGTTGGTTTGAAAATGGTATTTGATTGAATATTTCAAACCAAATATATATTACAGAAACTGTAGATTATAATAATGAACCTTTATCTGGTGTCAGATTTTGATAAGTTTTTTTGCACCACATTTAAAAACACCATATTCATATTACTATTTCACAATTCATTGCAAAATCACAATTTAACATACTAAGTATCGTTAGATCAAACTTTGACTTTTGAGAGTTAACTACAAGACTTTTGCTAATTTCATCAATCTAGAGCAATTAAGATCGACACTTTGACAATAATCTAAGTTATGAATTATCTGAAATAATGGATGTTACGGTAATCATTTTTTGATTTGTGAGCTTACCTATACTAGTTGATACATTGCATAGATTATAACACATAACAAGTCAATTGCATTAGTTCGTAAATAATTAAAATCTAATTGCATTGATTGATAAAAATTTTTTTAATTGTCTCATAGAATGGTATAATAAGTGTATAACTTGTTGCATGGATATGTATTTAACCCCAACTTTAAACAACATACTTTTAGACTTATCTTGTTTTGATCATTGTATTTTTTATACTATTTAAGTCATTGTATTTTTGAAAATTGCCCCAATTTGATAGTTATGATAAATAAAATGTCACTACAAATAAAATTTTGTTACTAAAATGACCACTAAATATTTGAATCGATGGTAAAAGTGTTTTAAAAAAGAGTTCATTACCAAATTAAGACAAATATGAAAATATAACAATCTAATTGATATGAAAAAAAATACAATGATCAAGATCAAACAAATAAAAAATAAAGAACTATTTAATAATACAAATATCCAATTTATGCATAAAAGATGCTTTTGTATAAAGTGAATAGATGCTAACATTTTTTATACAATCATTTTCATTTTTTCGTACTTTAACAATAATCATATATTAACGATAATATATTAGCATCTTTTGTAGTTCTGTGTATAAATAGGCATGTTACATGGTGAATTCAAATTGAAACACAAATATCTAATTATAAATATGTCTCCAAAATACAAAATAATTTGATCTTTTATAACTTGAATACATCTCATATAAATTATTGTACAAAACTTAATTAAACCGGCCATGATGAAGTTCCATTCACAAACTAATGCATAGCTTAACATTTGATTAACTTTTGGATTACAAGATTGATTAGCTACCCGATCTAAAACTAATTTTCTAAACACATAAACAACTAATAAATATCTAATGTTTAGCGAGTTTCACATTAATACACACACACAAACACATAATTCACGTTTCAAGGTTTCATGCTGACATGTCATTCGAAAACAAGGATTAAACTCATCATTATACGTTGCTAGTCTTATTCCTCCATACACAAGGTATAAACCAAATCAAAGAAAACCTAATTTAGGCAACGAAATAGCTCAACAAGCAAGTATCAATAGCACGATAACATTACAATCCTTAAGTGTGTGCATGTGTCATGGATTAATCCAAAAACTAACCAACGAAGCAAATACATACAAATTTGCTCCAAATTGAACAATGAATTTAAAGCAAAACACAAATTCCCAAACTAAACAAGTACTTCAAAGCCTCAATAACAAAGACCAAACGAGGATACAATATCCTGAAACAACATATAATAACCCTCATTAAGAATCATAAGAGAAACATACGAAAAAACAAGAGTTTCAGTGGCTGTGCAGCCCCGGCCAACTCACCCCTGAAACAAGCCCCAAAGGCGTCTGATAACAATGTTATAAGCATAGCTAACACCAACTTCGATATTCAAGAACCCAAAACGTAACCAAAACTTCAAAACTATAAACAATACATACATTGATCAAAACCATTTAAATGGCTACCAAAATCTAAGGCTTTTAACATCAATCACATCAAAATACTTGTAATAACACGATCCATATAAAGATTAAGCTCAAACACTATATTCAATAAACCTACTTCAATTTCCGTATTAAGAGTACGAACTTACACGAGGAAGAAGATGAAACAAGATTAAGACATCAAGTTACTTGATCCCATCATTCTATGTAAACCCAAGCTATTTTGTTCCTTATTCCTTCAATTTTTGGTCAAAAGCTAAACTACATCCCCTCCCTACCTCCCAAAATAATAAAAGTCATAATTTTAAAAAGTAAAAACACACTATATATGTTAGCCAGTTTTAAGTCTAGACCATACCACAACAGTGGTTGCCGCTCGATCGAAATGGATCTAATCTTGATATGGGACGCACTCTTTATCTCCCTATGAACAATGAAAAAGCTAGACCAACCATTAAATTCTTACCCATGTTTCGGATAACGACAACTTCCTCCACCAAGTTTGCTTATTATTAATCCAAGTCCATTTCAATAATATTCTATATATATCTTTAAATTCCAAGTTTTAAAAATCCGTGCACATACTAAAATCATCTATATCATATTTAGACATCAAATCATATACCCCAGATATTAATATACTTCATGCAGTTTTCCCCAAGTAAATTAATAAATTATAATTAAATAATACATTAAATATACTAGCGTTACACAAATAATTAAACTCTTAAACTCTAATGGACATCAAGTATTTAATTTTCTTTACTTTTCGGATCGACTTGTCTTTTTTATCATGTTATATTTTCACACCGTGTTAACAAGTAATTAGTGTAATTGTACGGATAAAAAATATGATATATTTAACTTTACTTTGATGTGTAGGTTTCTAATGATTATGGTTTCAAGGTACAAAGTAAAGTAAAAATAAAAGAAAGAGATGATGATGATGATTAGAAAGATGCAAGTGATTATAAACTATCATGTTATTGTCGCGTGTCATTATTCTAGTTGTATATCATTCTTTATATTTTATTTTGTATTCGATTAATTGTCAATAGGAGAGACAAAGATTGAGGTTTCACATCAAACCAATCCTTTATGATTGTAAGTTAACAATGATTGAACACTTGCAATGGTTCAATTGCGGAAAATTTTGCATATGAGACATCTAAGCAATTTTGAAGAGATCATTTTCAATTTAGTATTACTTAAAAATCAATTTTAACTAGTAAAAGCTTATATATCATATTTAATAATGACCTAGATCTTATTTTCATATTGTAAATTAGATTACCATGCTTTAATTTGACATTAACTAAGATTTTTTAAGAAAGAAATTTAATAAAATAGTTTATAAACATAAATAATTAATTAAGTTGAATTCTTTCAATTCATAGCAATTTTTTTTGAACAACAGATGTTAGTGGATTAGTTATTAGCACCATTGTTAGACACCTTGAGGGTGAGGACCAAACCCCACACCTCCACCTAATTAAGGAGAAACGCCATTGGCAATGCTCGAACTCAAGACCTCAACCAAAAGGAACCCCCACCTTTAGTGGTGACCACTTGATCTATGTCAAGTAGTTAATTCATAGCAATTATTCACTAGTTATTACTGTCTTCTGACTAGTTACGGCCATAAAAACACAGTTTGAGATTATCCAAAAGCAAGTGATGAATAAGTATGCGTAAACCAATAGAAAATGTGGACTCAAATGCAACCTTTTGATCAGAATCCTCATGATGATGCCATTAGCCATCATCGAATTCATTGGACATTTATTTATGACTACCATCCACAACTTTGAAACGTGTGTATTTGAGGATGGTCCCAATCAATTAAACTTTGAATCTTTTAAATTTTAATATAGCTCCATCGTACGTATTGCTATATTTCTTCCTAATTATATATATAATTATATATAATATATACAAATTATTTCCAAATTGACTATTCAATTTGTCTTGAATACCATCACATGCCTACTATTCTATATATCATAATGCATGTGATACATGATACACTGATCAATTCGCTTAATCCGTTCTTGAAGGGTCTCTTTGTGAATTTGGATACAAAAGCATTCGAATTTTGAGTTATGTCTATTTTGAATTTTTAATAAGCAAATACACATCTCGGAAAAATATAAATTTAGTTAGTGTGGTTTGATATAAGAAATAGATTTCGAGCATCAACTTCGTTTATTACACTAGATGTTTCTGTAGTTGAAGATTGTTTTATTTTTAGTCGTTTGATCATTTGACTTGTGTTAATCTATTTAATAATAAACTTTTTGCCTTTTTAAAATTTAATAATAAACTTCAGCTGCTCATCTTACCATCACACTTACCGATTGATGGATGCTTGCTTATCTAGGTGAGGATCACACTTCACACCACACCTTCCAATCCTTCATCAATAGTCACACAACCAAAAACTAACACTATCAAACAAATTAACAATTCAATTTCGAAACAATGAAAAATCATGTGTTTATGTGTCATTCTAGATCTAAATTCGAGATATGTTTTCCTCCAAAGACAATCATTGTATTTGTTTTCAGACCATTTGTGTGTGTATGTCATCGTATGAGTGTTCTTTGAAACACATGAAAACCAAATGATTGTGCGCCAATTTATTAAATCATTATGGATCTACTTTCAATCACCATCATGTTAGGATTTTCAAAATGTTAGGAATTTAGGGTTAGGATTTTATTCAATGAACATTATTTAGGACATGAAAGGTTGTCAGTTGCACAAACCTAAATCGAACATTGTTTTGTGAATCATATGTGTTGTGTTCATATTTATGCAAACCTATATCATGTTGCATGGTTGTGGTACGGTCTTCAATTTGTTGTTATGCTTCATCGTGTTCATTGGAGTGTGTGCATGTGTGTTGGGTTTTTAAAGGTGGTGTGGCTTGAAAGGAGCCACAATGCGGACACAGCAAATTTGCAATTTGAATCCCTCTCTTTGATAAATTAACAAGCTAAGGAACACGTTAACTAATATAATAGTAAAGTTAATAGACAAAGTCTATAATTTGTATCAAATCACATGTTTGAAATTTGTATGTACCATAAATATTTTTAAAGCAATTGATGATATTGTAATTATTTAAGTAAAATTACACATAAACACAATGTACTTTCGATTTCGTTTTAAACTGATGGACTGCGTAAATACATATATATAAAATATGGTTCGTGTGAGTACCTAAAAAATGCAGAGTACCGTGAGTATCTGTGAACACACAGGTTTCAGATGTGAACATGCTCGGAAAAAAAGTTTTTTTTATACACGTCTATTTGTAAAAAAATTACATACATTTACACTATCCAGCCTCTTAAAAGTCATATGAACGTGAAAAAATTCATGTGAACATGCTTAGTGTGAACATACGTTCACAACTGTGCAATTCATGTGAACACACACGTTTCACATAGTTCTAGTGTGTGTTTATGTGTGATTTTTTGCAAGTAGTCTTATATTATTGATTTAAACATGATCATGAAATTTTTTTAAAAAAAAATGGTTTTAAGCGAGATACCTTCGGTACTCCGCAAAACTAATGGTACTCATTTGAACCCAATTACACACACATATATATAAATAACTTTTAGTCATCAGCAATATTTTTTTATACTTGTTGATAGTTTTTGAGTAACACTTTACCACCACTATGACTAACAAAAAAAAATTTAATATTCAAAAAAAAATTTAAGAAAGTTAGTAACCGTTAAAAGATTAAAACCAAAATAAGAATCAGACATGTTATTTGTTTTTTAAAAGGTTAAATGTCTGAAGTCTAAAAACCATGTCTAAAATTAAGAGGCTATGAATTTTAATTCAGATTACTCTCTTTCTGTTAAAATTCAGAAGGAAATTCAGAGGTTGAAATCCCTTAAGTCTGAATTTAGACAAACAATACAAATTAGGTTAAGATCTGAAATCCAGACTACAGACCAAATTCAGACCCTCTTAATTGCAATCAAACACTTCCTAATTCTAAAACATATACATTATTTGCAATTTTCTAATTATTTAATTACATATGGATAAATAGTAATCTCAGTTTTTTGCTTGGACCAAATATCTTCTATAGTCCTTTTGAGTTAGTGTAGAGTGGACCTGGGGTACGTTCTAGTGGTCTTTGGAGTGCTTGTATTAAATGTCTAACATACAATTACAATTACAAATATTTAATATTTCACTCAAAAAGTAAAACAAAAACCATAAAACACATTGTCTATGCATTTCATTATCAAGGCAAAAACAGTGTTTTTTAGTTAGAGTCTCAAAGTTAATATGCTAGTAAATTATTTTTATTAATTGTTCAATGTTTTTATTTTATTAATATTTATTTTACTTGTGGAGTCTGAAGTATATATATATATATATATATAGTTAAACATTTGTTCAAATTAATAAAATAACAAGCTAAAATTTTGAATATATATATATATATATATATATATATATATATATATATATATATATATATATATATATATATATATATATATCCCATATATATAGGAGTGGGTTCAATGGAGAACTTCTATGCATCGAAGAATCTTGAAGAACCACAACGCACCACCATAAATGCATCACAATTTCCCCATTATGCATCATTACTTCCACGTGATGCATCACAATTTTCGCCACCACAAATGAATCACAATTTCCCCGTGATGCATCATTACTTCCACGTGATGCATCACAATTTTCGCGTGTATGCATCGACTTCCACGTGATGCATTGTGGTTCTTCAAGGTTCTTCGATGCATAAGGTTCTCAATTGAACCCACCCCTATATATATATATATATATATATATATATATATATATATATATATATAGATGTGGGTTCAATGGAGAACCTCCATGCATCTAAGAACCTTGAAGAACCTCCATGCACCACCACAAATGTATCACAATTCCCCCGTAATGCATCATTATTTCCACGTGATGCATCAAATTCCCGCGCGATGCATCGATTTCTACATTATTTCCATGTAATGCATCAAATTCCCGCGTGATGCATCGATTTCTATGTGATGCATTTCAGTTTTTCTAGCGATACATTGTGGTTCTTCAAGGTTCTTCGATGCATAAGGTTCTCCATTGAACCCACCCCTATATATATATATATATATATATATATATATATATATATATATATATATATATATATATATAGAATATGGTTCGTGTGAGTACCTAAAAAATGCAGAGTACCGTGAGTACCTGTGAACACACGGGTTTTAGATGTGAACATGCTCCGAAAAAAGTTTTTATTTTTAATTTTTTTTTCATATTAATTTAGATACAAATAATATAAGCCTATTCGTAAAAGAATTACACACATTCACACTTTCTAGCCTCTTAAAAGTCATGTGAACGTGAAAAAATTCATGTGAACATTCTTAGCTGTGAACATACATTCACAACAGTGCAGTTCATGTGAACTTGCACGTTTCACATAGTTATAGTGTGTGTTTAGGTGTGATTTTTTGCAAGTAGTCTTATATTATTAATTTAAACATGATTATGAAAAAAAATTTCAAAAAAAATGGTTTTAAGCGAGGTACCTCCGGTACTCCGCAAAACTAGTGGTACTCATTTGAACCCAAATCTATATATATATATATATATATATATATATATATATATATATATATATATATATATATATATATATATATATATATATATATATATATATATATATATATATATATATATAGTCAGGTTCAAAAAAGTAGCTCTCGGAATCAAGTGCACCCGAAGGTACCAATCTTAAAAAATATTTTTTTAATTTTTTGTTTCTCATAACCATGTTTAAATTAATGTTATACGCATGATATATGAATTTCACATACATTCACACTTTCTGTGTCTATAAAAAATATGTGGATGTTCAATGCATATTTATGTGAATGGTCATTCAAGTGAATGATCATTCATACCATTCACATGATCTTTTTTTACTATTCACAAAATTTATAATGTTGCTCCTTTTGGAAAAAAAAAAATCTTATAATGCTGTATTATACATGTCAATTCAAAAAATATATATATGAATGATCATTCACATAAGGGTATGCTGAGTATTATGAAATTTCATAGATTCGCTGATGAACCAGATTCAATAAATATATATTACAATATCGAGGGTATGTCATCCGATCTAAGCAACAATTTTCCATCAACCTTGCAAAGTGTTATTGTTATTTGAATTCCAACTATGGGATCATCCTCTAATCTATCAAATGCCCATTATTGGAAGAAATGTGATTTCTACGGAGATATTTCTCTCGGTATATGTCGTTTTTATATAAAGAAATGTGAATTCTACCTCGTGCTACTTCTTGACGCCTAAGCGCATCAATCGCGATTATCTTTTAAAACTCCTTTCAGTAGCCGTTAAAAATATACAGCTTATAAATTCACACTTGTGTTTAATATTTTTTTTAGATTACAAAATTTAACATATACACATTTAATGAAATCATCGTTATTAAATAAATTGTTAATTACATAATAACCGTGTATGGATTTCATACTTACAATTGTAAACCTGTGTTTAATGGTTTTTTTTGTTTTACTTGATTATTGTCATTGTCAATTAAAACAAACACTTCTTATTACAACTTTTATACACTAAGATACAACAGTAATCACAAATAATATGAAGTGTTGAATATATGATATATAGTGTTACTTCGACATATTAATAATATTTGCATTAAAAGAAATAAGATAATATTTTTATTAATATTAATTTTTTACTAATGACAATCTTTTTCATTTTTATTCTGAGTTAATAGTTTGCTAATACCAATATTATTTTTTTTACCAATGACAATCTTTTTCATTTTTATTCTGAGTTAATAGTTTGCTAATACCAATATTATTTTTTTTACTAATTATACACAAATCTTATTAAATTATGACCATTAAATATATAAGATTAACGAACGAGATTAATTCTACACTAATATTATGTATGTATATAGAGGGAGGTTCCATTGAGAACTTTTGTGCATCGAGGCACAAAAGAACCTTCACTGGTGTAACAACCCAATTATTTAATATAATGAGTAATTAATGTTATTGTATTAAAATACGATACGGAATATTAATTAAGTCCAAAACAAATGAATGAATGTTGGTGTACGAATTTTTACGATATAAGTCTTAAATATGTAGAAAGGACTTTAAAAGAAATGCAAATAATTCCAAGGTAGAAATGATAAATGTATGAAAGATGTGGGTTGGAAAGGAAAAAGAAGGAGAAACCTCCTTTTTCTTGCTTTATACATACGCACGGAACACACACCCATATGTGTGTGTTCACCTTTTTACCAAAACTCCAAAATAGAGAGAAAAAGAGAAGAAGAAGAAGAAATCAGATTTGTGGAAGCTTTTTGGTTATTTCGAAAGATCCAAGAGGTACCCACCTTTATTTATATAAATCTCTTACTTATTCTTTTCTCCACCATCTTCATTTGAAGAAGATGAGAAACCCAAATGGGTTTTTTTATGAATAGCATGGAGAAATCTTTAGATCTTGAAGGATAATGATGAAATGTAGTTAGAATCATCATTTTAAAACATATTATTCAAAGTTTTACGAATGTTGGTGGGTTTTAGTTTAAAAACCCGAAAATGGAGTTTTATGAACTCCCATGGATTTAAAAATGAATGAAATGGTGTTCTTGATGGTTAAAATGAGTTTAGAAAGGTATATATATACATTTGGGAATGATTCCAAACCGTTTGTAATAAATATAAGAAGTTTTGGTGGTTTTGAGCATTAAATCCGTAAGGCAGAATGTGCAGACTGCACTTGAACTCGGCGAGTTCCCTGGTGAACTCGGCGAGTAGGCATTGAATTTTGAAAGAAAAACTTCTAAGTCAAAGGGTTCGGATGATTCAGGATCCGAATTTCGGATGGGTTGGTCCGAAATTCGGATGTGGTATGAACCAAGTTCGGATCGTATTTCGGATTGGAAGTGTCCGAATTTCGGATGGCCTTTACCCGGATTCGGATGACCCAAATTCGGATGGCCTGACCCGAATTCGGGTGGAGAACTCGGCGAGTTCGACCCAGTGTTGGCCTGAAATTGTAATTTTAATTAGTCCTCGGGATCGTTTGTCATAATAACTTTTGTCACCAATTGTGAAGAAAAATTAGCCCAAAATAATTATGTAGATTGAGGCCGAAATTAATTAGATCTTACGACTAATATGTCCGAATCAAAGTTGAGAAATTGTAAGCGGTGAGACTTATAAAATATTATATTATGAACCTACTTGTAGGAGTTTTGACGGGTTAAGTCACGTGAAGGCTATCACTCTTACTTCGACGATTATAACTCGGTTTTGAGGCCGAGAGCGTATTGTATATCACTTGAAGTTCTAGTATTAACGTATTTGCATGCATATCATGAATTGTATGTTACTGCTTTCGTATCATTATAGTCATTTTCATGCCTTGCCATCACATACATCATAATTATTGTTTATCACTCGGTTGATAAGTTGTTGCTCGTTCGTTTGACCTCTCCGCCGAGACGGTAAGCCTGGTAACCCAGCGGAATCATAATGGTAAGCCTGAGTGTGGTAACCATTATTGCCTGTAAAACGATAAGCCTGTGGTGGTAATCGTATGGCATCATTGTAAACTGCATATCGATAAGCCTGTGGTGTGGTAATCGAGCAGTAGATTGTAAACCCATTGTACGGTAAGCTTGTGTATGGTAACCGCAATGTGGTAGCTTATAGCCATTAGTTGGCCTCCAAAATTGTTAGTCGAATTCATGGCATTGCATGGCATCATTCATATATCGCATGGTACTTTAATCTAGAATCTCACTAAACAACTTTGTTGTTTACCCGATAGTTGTTATTTCTTTTCAGGATCTGTTAAGGGGAAAGGCCCGGCTGGCCCGAGTTGTTAAATATCGTTTGGAGCTCGGATAGGAGCTCAATATTTTGTGGATAATTGGGGCGGGAGTAGCAGACTTCCATTTTTGGACTTACGCGAATTAGTTACTGTTTATTAATTCGTTTGTAACTAAATTGATAACTTAATCTTGTAACCCCAGTTACATTGCTCCGTGATTTCCGACACTCTGTTGTGTCTCATGCAAAGTGTTTGGAATCACGATGATGATTATTAATTGCAAAAGTTTTAATTGGATCGTAATTCCGCAAGTACTCTGTATAAAGTAATGTATAATGGTATCGAAATACTCGTATTAGTTGTATGGGTGTTTCAATTTGGTATCAGAGATGGAGCTCATAGACAGAGTATAGTCGACGATACTCTACTCTGAGCACGGTTTCAGATGCTGTTATTGACCCACCTAGGCGGCAATATTATAACAATTACAATTGACCTTTGGCCTAGGATGGGATAATATTGGGTAGACTTTTAAGATTATGACTTAACGTAAGCATAATTATATATATATACATATACATACAAATAAATTTCATGTGCACACTTTGGTGTGGAAGAAGTGTTGAACCGACCTGTAACTGTTGGTTGCAGACAATGTCGGATAACCAGTCGAATCGCGTTCTACACCAGGAGGTAGAACATTCAAATGATGGGGGAGGCAGGGATCAGTCTCCAGTTTATGAAAATGAATCCAGTTTCCGTACTGGTGGAGGGTCCAGAGAGGACCAAATGATGCAGATGATGGCTCAAATGCTGGAGCAAAATCGCCAGCAGAATGAGCTAATGACCCAACTACTTGCTTCCCAGAATGTTCAGGGAAAGAAAAATAATGTTGATGGGGAGCAAGCAAGTAACGATAATACGGAAGGCGCCGGAAGTGGAAGTAGGGCAGAAAGGCCCAAGAAAGATAAAGAACGGAAGCACGGCTCCTCTAAGTCAAAAAGGGGAATGTCGTATAAGAATTTCATTGGTTGTCGTCCTCCAGCGTTCAATGGACGGGCAACTACTGTGGAGGCCTTGGACTGGATCAAGGCAATCGAAAAATTATTCCGAGTCACTGACGTCAGCGACGACAAAAAGGTGCAGTATGCGGCTGCGCAATTTGTTGGTCCTGCTTTGACATGGTGGGATTCAGAGGTCGAGATAATGGGTTTAGATGTTGTGGCGAAAATGTCCTGGGTAGAGTTCAAGACCAGGTTCGACAAGCATTTCTGCCCGGCTGTTGCGGTGCAGAAGATAAAAAGAGATTTCCTTACGTTTCAACAAGGAGAACTATCGGTGGACGATTATCTGATCGAGTTTAACTCGAAGGCAATGTTTGTGGGGTCAGTGATTGCTGACGAGAAACAAAAGACTGACTACTTTGTGGAAGGACTGCGAAGTGAGATTCGCGAAATGGTGACTGTTCGCGCAGTGGAATCGTTCGAAAAAGCTGTGGAGTATGCGCGACTCCGAGAGTATGAATTGTTCCGTAGGGAACAAGAGGCGGCTGGATCAAAGAAAGCGAAGGTTGAGTCTTCGTCGGGGACGTTTAAGCAACCCCAACAATCATTTTCGAAGAACGTGGACTCCCGTTCACGTTCCCAATCGTCAAGGCACTCAAAGAAGCCGGCTAGCTCCAACAACTTTCAGTCCAAATCTCAGTTTTCCAATTCGGTGCCTACGTGTAACCGTTGCGGGAAACTTCATCGTGGGGAGTGTTTGTCCCCTATTGTGTGTCATGGTTGTGGAGAAGAGGGACACATACGTCCTGCGTGCCCTAAGCGAACTGATGCGTGCTACGAATGTGGCCAGGTGGGCCACCTTGCTCGGAATTGCCCCAAGAAGAGGTTGGCGACGTCCGAAAGTAAAGGCTCGGTCGCAAAGCCTAATTTTGTGGGTGGTTCCTCCCAATAAAAGGGGAACCCACCCAAGCCTCAAGCCAGAGTCTATCAGATTACAGCTGCTGAGGCGCAAGATGTGCCGGATGTCGTAACCGATACTTTTCTCCTAAATTCTTTACCTGCTGTAGTATTGTTCGATTCTGGTGCAAGTGTGTCTTTTATTTCCAAAGCATTTGCACGAAAGTTAGATATTATACTTTCTTTAATGCCTTTTCCCTTATCTGTTGATGTGGCAAGCGGAAAATCGGTCAGTGCCACCCAAATATACTACGATTGTGTGCTGACCCTAGACGGACATAATTTTGATATTGACCTTGTCCCCATAGACACCAAAGAATTTGATGTAATAGCTGGCATGGATTGGTTGGCCAATAACCTTGCCACTATTGCTTGTGCTAATAGAATCGTTCGTTTGTTCACGCCGGAAGGCGAAGAAATATTTGTGTATGGGGATAGACGAAAAAGGGAAGCCGCAGTGATTTCGGTGGCTAAGGCTCGGAAAAGTTTAGGTAAGGGTTGTCAATGCTTCTTGGCTTGTGTGTTAAATACTAAGAAAGAAGGGAAAAACCTCATGGATGTACCAGTAGTTAATGAATATCCTGACGTGTTCCCTGATGACTTACCGGGATTACCACCGGATCGATCCGTAGAGTTTCGGATTGAATTGGTGCCGGGAGCTGCACCAATTGCGCGAGCCCCGTATCGTTTAGCACCTTCGGAAATGAAAGAAATGATGGTACAACTGGAGGAATTATTAGAGAAAGGGTTCATTCAGCCGAGTACCTCGCCTTGGGGTGCTCCGGTTTTATTCGTGCGTAAGAAAGACGGAACCTTGCGAATGTGCATAGATTATAGAGAACTGAATAAGGTGACTATAAAGAATAAGTATCCTTTGCCTCGTATCGATGATTTATTCGATCAACTACAAGGAGCTGCTTATTTCTCGAAAATAGACCTTCGATCAGGTTATCATCAACTTAAGGTACGTGAAGAAGATGTGCCAAAAACGGCTTTTCGAACCCGATATGGACACTATGAATTCTTAGTGATGCCTTTTGGGCTCACTAATGCTCCTGCAGCTTTTATGGACTTAATGAATCGGGTGTGCCGTCCAATGCTTGACAAGTCGGTCATAGTATTTATCGACGACATCTTGGTGTATTCAAAGACGGAGGAGGATCATGCAGTCCATCTGAGACAATTGCTCGAACTTCTTCGAGGCGAACAGTTGTATGCCAAATTCTCCAAGTGCGAGTTTTGGCTACAACAAGTGCAATTTTTAGGGCATGTTATATCTTGTGAGGGTGTTTCTGTGGATCCCTCCAAGATCGAGGCCATTAAAAGTTGGGAAGCGCCGAGAAATGTTGCTGAAATTCGTAGCTTCCTTGGATTGGCCGGCTATTATCGACGATTCATCCAAGATTTCTCTAAAATAGTCGTCCCACTCACTTCGTTGACTCGTAAGAATGCGAAGTTTGTGTGGGAAAAGCCACAGAATGAGGCGTTTCAAATTTTGAAGAGTCGGTTGACTGACGCTCCTGTGCTTGCGTTGCCGGAAGGAAACGAAGATTTTGCCGTTTATAGCGATGCATCAATAAATGGGTTGGGTTGCGTGCTTATGCAACGAGGAAAAGTGATAGCGTATGCATCGAGACAGTTAAAAGATTATGAAAAGAGTCGTCCGACTCATGATTTGGAATTAGATGCTGTCACGTTTGCGTTAAAAATCTGGCGACATTATCTGTATGGCACTAAATGCCAGTTGTTTACTGATCATAAGAGCCTGAGGCATATCTTTGATCAGAAAGAATTAAATATGCGACAGAGGCGCGCCGTGGAATTGATCAAGGATTATGACTGCGAAATCCTTTACCACCCTGGAAAGGCCAATGTAGTAGCTGACGCCTTGAGCCGAAAGAGATATCCAGAAGCTACTTGTTATGCGCTAACGCATGTGGTTGTGAGTTCCTCTATCCTTGACGATATACGGAAATGGCAAATCGAAGGCCTTAAAGAGGAAAATATTAAGTCTGAGAGAATGGTTGGTCAAAGCGTGCTGTTAACCGAGGGTAGCAACGGGTTGAAAATGTTTCGGGGTCGTATTTGGGTACCGAAGATTGGTGATGTGCGCAAAACAATTTTAGAGGATGGTCATAATTCGAAGTTCTCAATTCACCCCGGGAGTTCAAAAATGTATCAGGATTTAAAATCCGAATATTGGTGGCCCGGAATGAAGCGAGACGTTGGTAATCATGTTGAAAAGTGTTTGACTTGCTTGCGAGTCAAGGCCGAACACCAAAAGCCGTCTGGAAATTTGCAACCCCTCGAGATACCCGAATGGAAGTGGGACCACATCACGATGGATTTTGTGGTAAAGCTTCCGAAGACCCAAAGACAACATGATGCTATATGGGTTATTGTGGATCGACTGACAAAATCCGCACACTTCTTGCCGATACGAGAAAACTTTCCTTTGGAAAGATTGGCGCGAATGTATATTAATGAGATTATTGTACGCCATGGAATTCCAAAGTCCATTGTTTCGGACCGTGATTCGAGATTTACTTCGAGATTTTGGCAAAGTATGCAAGATCAGTTGGGGACGCGTGTTAATTTGAGTACGGCATTTCGTCCCCAGACCGACGGCCAGACTGAGCGCACTAACCAAACGATGGAAGATATGTTACGTGCGTGCGTGATCGAGCTTGGCGGAAATTGGGATACGCACCTACCGCTAGTGGAATTTGCCTACAACAATAGTTATCATTCTTCGATAAAGATGGCTCCGTATGAGTCATTGTATGGCCGAAAGTGTCGAACTCCGACGTGTTGGCGAGAAGCAGGCGAGAAACCGTTAGCGGGTCCCGAATTGCTTCAGGAGACGCATGATAAAATTCAGATTATTCGTGAGCGAATCAAAGCGGCCCAAGACCGACAGAAAGCATACTCCGACAAACGTCACAAAGATATTGAGTTCGCGGTGGGAGATTCCGTGATGCTGAAGGTATCTCCGTGGAAGGGAATTATGAGATTTGGGAAGCGAGGAAAGTTAAGTCCTCGATATGTCGGACCGTTTCCTATTACCGAGCGTGTCGGTGCCCAAGCTTATAAGTTAGATCTGCCCGCTGAGTTGGCAGGAATTCATAACACCTTTCACGTTAGCTATTTGAAGCGAAGTCCGATCAATCCTGCAGTGACCGTTCCTTTAGACGATGTGCAAATCGATGAGCGGCTACGTTATGTCGAAGAACCAGAAAAGATTATCGGTGACAAAGTAATTAACCTAAGAAATAAGGAGATCGAGATGGTGCTCGTTTGTTGGAAACATCACCGTGGATCTCTGATGACTTGGGAGACGAAGGCTGAAATGATGGCCAAATACCCCGCTCTATTTGAAAGAACTTGATTCCGTGGGCGGAATCCTTTTAAGAGGGGAGGAATTGTAACGACCCAAATTTTATATAATTAATAATTAATATTTATTGTAACGAAATACGATTCGAGATACTAATTTGTCTCAAACACATAAATAAAAGTGTGTGTGGATAATTATGATATATGCCTTGAATATATAAAAAAGACTTTAAAAGAAATGCTAATAATTCCAAGGTATAAATGGTAAATAGGTAAAAGTTGTGGGTTGGAAAGAAAAAGAAGAAGAAAATCTTCTTCTTTTTGACTTATATTATACGCAGACACACACACTTTATGTGTGTGTGTTCATCCTTTTCCAAAACTCCAAAATAGAGAGAAAAAGAGAAGAAGAAGAAGAATCCAAATCAGACTTTTATTGGGAGATTCTTGTTGGTTTCGAAAGATCCAAGAGGTAACCTCATTTATTTTATATAAATCTCTTGCTTGTTCTTCTCCTCTCCATCTTCGTTTGAAGAAGATGAGAAACCCAAATGGGTTTTTATGAATGTTATGGAGAAATCGTTAGATCTTGAGGTGTGATAATGAAATGTAGTTAGAATCATCATTTTAAAACATATTATTCAAGTTTTACGAATGTTGGTGGGTTTTAGTTTAAAAACCCGAAAATGGAGTTTTATGAACTCCCATGGATTTAAAAATGAATGAAATGGTGTTCTTGATGGTTAAAATGAGTTTAGAAAGGTATATATACGTTTGGGAATGATTCCAAACCGTTTGTAATAAATATAAGAAGTTTTGGTGGTTTTGAGCATTAAATCCGTAAGGCAGAATGTGCAGACTGCACTTGAACTCGGCGAGTTCCCTGGTGAACTCGGCGAGTAGGCATTGAATTTTGAAAGAAAAACTTCTAAGTCAAAGGGTTCGGATGATTCAGGATCCGAATTCCGGATGGGTTGGTCCGAAATTCGGATGTGGCATGAACCAAGTTCGGATCGTATTTCGGATTGGAAGTGTCCGAATTTCGGATGGCCTTTACCCGGATTCGGATGACTCAAATTCGGATGGCCTGACCCGAATTCGGAAGGGAGAACTCGGCGAGTTCGGCCCAGTTTTGGCCAGAAATTGTAATTATAATTAGTCCTCGGGATCATTCACCAAAATAGCTTATATCCCCAATTGTGAAGGATAATTAGGCCAAAATAATTATGTTGGTCGATACCGAAAATTAATTAGGTTTTACGACTAATATGCCCTGATCAAAGTTGAGAAATTGTAAGCGGTGAGACTTATAAATATTATATTACGAACCTACTTGTAGGGGTTTTGACGGGTTAAGTCACGTGAAGGCTATCACTCTTACTTCGACGATTATAACTCGGTTTTGAGGCCGAGAGCGTATTGTGTATCACTGTGAGTTCTAGTATTAACGTATTTGCATGCATATCATGAATTGTATGTTACTGCTTTCGTATCATTATTGTCATTTTCATGCTTTGCCATCACATACATCATAATTATTGTTTATCACTCGGTTGATAAGTTGTTGATTGTTCGTTTGACCTCTCCGCCGAGACGGTAAGCCTGAGTGTGGTAACCCAGCGGAATCATAATGGTAAGCCTGAGTGTGGTAACCATTATTGCCTGTAAAACGATAAGCCTGTGGTGGTAATCGTATGGCATCATTGTAAACTGCATATCGATAAGCCTGTGATGTGGTAATCGAGCAGTAGATTGTAAACCCATTGTACGGTAAGCTTGTGTATGGTAACCGCAATGTGGTAGCTTGTAGCCATTAGTTGGCCTCCAAATTTGTTAGTCGAATTCATGGCATTGCATGGCATCATTCATATATCGCATGGTACTTTAATCTAGAATCTCACTAAACAACTTTGTTGTTTACCCGTTAGTTGTTATTTCCTTTCAGGATCTGTTAAGGGCAAAGGTCCGGCTGGCCCAAGTTGTTAGATATCGTTTGGAGCTCGGATAGGAGCTCAACATTTTGTAGATGATTGGGGCGGGAGTAGCAGACTTCCATTTTTGGACTTACGCGAATTAGTTACTGTTTATTAATTCGTTTGTAACTAAATTGATAACTTAATCTTGTAACCCCAGTTACATTGCTCCGTGATTTCCGACACTCTGTTGTGTCTCATGCAAAGTGTTTGGAATCACGATGATGATTATTAATTGCAAAAGTTTTGATTTGATCGTAATTCCGCAAGTACTCTGTATAAATTAATGTATAATGGTATCGAAATACTCGTATTAGTTGTATGGGTGTTTCAATTACTAACGTACTTCTTCAGGTTTGTGACTATACTGTAAGTGTAATTTGGACGATGCATATATCACAATAATTTATAATGGTATATTTAGCATTCTAGTAGATTGAAGAGCCAATCATCTTGTAGACAGCTATCAAGTTGTAATCTAGTTGTCTTTTGCCTAATTGTAGTCCATCTTATATAGTTATATTGGTAGTAATTTTAATATTAGATATGAGACCTCTAACATTTGAATCGCATCAACTACAATTCTATGGGAAGTTAAGTGAACAAACTTGTCTGAACTAAACCCTCATCTAAAACAATTTGTTAATTGAAGATGGGTTCTTGCTATGTTTTCCACAGAATTTGGTTCTTCGAGGCTCGAGAGGTGATCCAGCCTTTTTTACTGGTACTTTAAGTGTTTGTTTCAAAATTCTATTTTCAACCACACTCTTTGTTCTATTTTTGCACATTAGTTTCTACCTTCACATCTATTATTGTTATTGCTGTTAAAAAGTTCCTTTCCAAAACTGTCTTTTTATAGTTAATGTCTTTTTATAGTTAAATGGTTCTTCCTTTTCATACTTAAATGCTAATGTTAGGCAAAATCGTAAGTCAGATTTCCTTAAGTAGTAACATTGCACCATTCTATCCAGATTATTAAAATATGTTAATCAAAAATAAATTCCAGTTAATTAATTCTGCTCTACTATGTTTTGGGTAAAAGTCACTAGTACACTTTTTAGACCCTTTGGATAAGGGGTACGGTGACTTTTTTCTTTTTTCTTTTTTTAGAGAAGTTTTTAGAAAAAGAAAGTTACAATATCCATTATATAAAAATAATAATATTATAAACTCTCTATAATTAATTGTTGTGTTGTGGTTCCTACTTGTATTTGACCTACTTGCTCCGAATTCATTCGTGGCAAATTCATTGAAAGTTATGTTTGCGAGATGAGACTAACCTTATAGGCTGATCATTGATTAAAAGTTCAAGGTTCAAGGTTAGGTCGGCGAAAACTCTCTTTTTTTTTTTTCCTTTTCTTGCTTATATTTTTATATAGGTTCACCAATACATATCAGAATACACGTTTTCCTTATGGGTTTATGGTTATTGTCAACAGAGTGGATGAAATACAGAGTGGATGAAATCAAAATGTGGTAGTAGTTTGTGATATAATCTGACAAGAGGCATTTTCACGACTTCACATCTGTTGTATCTTTTAGTACCGTCTTTTTTGGTATTATAAATACTACCTCTACATGAGGTGTTTGTGATTATAATTTTGACCTTCTATTGCTAGAATTTATTAAAACTCGACAAGAATCATAAATGACTTCTCATAAATGACCTTCTATTGTGATTATAATTTTGACCTTCTATTGCTAGAATTTTGACATAAGAATCATAAATGACTTCTCACCAGCTGATCTTATATGCATGTTCAAAACAGTACGCTTCAAATTCTAATGTGGATTTAGGGGTGTAATCAAGCCAAATAGTGCCAAGCTCGACTTTGAAACATATATATAGAAGCTAGACAAGGTCAGTCTTGAAGACTTGAATTAATATCTACATATAAACGAGTTTTACTAACCTATGTTAGTTAAAAATTTTACTATAATATATTTATTCAGTCTTGTTGGGAAATTTCATCATGGTTCCACCACCGGTATTCTTCATTTTGCTTCATTTATTAGTTGTTAGGTAATATGAAACACCCATACAACAATAATACATATTTAAGTGTAATTAACAATAAATAGTATAATAATACTTGCGGAATTAGGGTAGAATTAAAACTTTTACAACTCATGCATCCCAAGTGATGCGTCCGATTAACAACTATTGATTCTACAAGGTTACAGGTCATGATCCTGCGAACAAATAGTTAAGGTCGGGAAGTCGGCTACCCAAAAACCCATCACAAACGACCAAAGCATTACCTTTAGTCTCGAGTCTACACTCTGAATAATGAGAAAGAATATAAACTTCTCGCTCGATAGCTCAAACCTGAAAAAGGTTAACAACTAAAGGGGTAAACAACAAAAGTTGTTTAGTGAATTCTAATATTAATATAAATAACAATTACATGATAACCATGTATATCCAACACATAATTTCTATTAACTAAAGATATAGGGGCCAAGGATGGCCAATGCCAAGCTAGAATGGGATCACCTCATCCTCGTTGAGGACTATCGGTGTCCCACATCAATTATTTGCCTATTCGAATTCACAACAAGATGACTCATCTCACTACGGACTATTAGCATTCACGACATTTATCAATGCCACATATTCCACCGTCACCGCCCGGCCTAGCCGAGTCAAGGTGAGGACCAACTCAACTCTTGGAATCCACCACACCGCTAGACATAGTCGAGCCAAAGTGGGGATTCCAACGCGTGTCATAGTAGCACGTTGTAACGCTTTTACAAAGCTGCCTTACCAAATCGGCACGTTACATTACCACAGTACATACTACTATTGACTCCAATTCAAAGGTGAGAACAAACATGCTTGCGGCCCAACGTGTCATAATCATCGCCACGAAGGCGGCCCGTTGTCGTCCTCACATGATGTCAACACCGCCACTGGGATATAACTCATGCTTGCAGCCCAACGTGTCATAATCATCGCCCGCAGGCGGCCCGTTGCTGTCCTCACACGAGATAATCTCATCCAAATCCAAATACCACATACCCCATGGTCGTCTAGGGTTCCCTGTCAAAGTCGGGAGTGGTATTGCCTCTAGCAAGTACGAGGCTGTCCCTAGCAAGTACGGGACTTCCGACAGTGCAAGTACGTCGGCATCTGGCATCCAAAGGGGCCAGGAATATTCCATGGATATCCAAATGGGGCCAAAACGCATTCCACAACAATTTAGGGTTCAATATGACTCACGAGAGTCTATAACGGTCCATAAGACCAATTAAAAGAAACCATCTATGTGGTTCTACTAATCATTCCGCAACAATGGTTCTAACATATCAACGGGGTCGTTTGACATTACTAATAAGCCTACCGATTGAATAGTCCTTTATGCCTGAATCAAAATCAATTAGATTGTCACGAAGGCGACCCAATATACAACTTAAAGATTCATGCATATATCTCAACTATTATTAATCAATCACAAAAGTGAGTAGTCCTACCTACGAGATCATCACACGTGAATTACCAACTTCCAACCAATATTATTCATACAGATAAGCGGTTAGACATATTATATGAATTGCATAACAAACCAATACACAACTATGTCAATTATCATGGCAATTCACTTTTCAATTCATGATGCATGACAACATGTTCAATAAGGCTACAATGAATCCATCTATAGCATGTGAATATGCATGATCAAGTAGCATGTTATCAACAAATGCATAAACAACAATTAACATGTAATCATTCATCTACATTAGTCCTAGAACTCACAGTGATTGGTTAGAAGATTCCAAAGCCTTCCAATAAAGCCACAATAGCCCGGAGAATGGCTAAAACTTGCAATCAAGATCCTTTCGACTCAATTCACCTAGAAGCATTCATAACGCATATACGTAAGCCCCCGAACACAAGATAAGCCCCTAAGAGTGGGCTAAGGGTATTGGGTGATCAAACCGAAAGTACTAAGTTCATATGAGGCCTTAGGAGTTCCGGACTCAATCCAAGGCCCTCAAACCCTTTAAACACCTAATTTAGAGGTGCAACGAATCTATAAGACCCAAGCATCGACCCCCACCCAAGAAAAATCCATTTTTGGGCCAGAAACATGGTCATGGCTCGACCAAGAGGTTAGTCGCGCCGCTACCCCCCTCCTGGACAGCTCCCAGCTCAGTTTTGAGTCAAAAATGCACACCAAACTCCCAAAACTCCCATAAACGTTTTCGTAACTTTGGAGGGACTTTACCAACAATATTAATAGCATATTAAGGTCACTTAGACACCTCTAAATATATTGTAATGATTTCATAACATTCCATGATTCCATGGAGCTCATACGGACTCCGAACGAGTCCGAGAATGACCGAAAACTCCAACCGACAACACCAAGATCCAATTGAGCTTGTAATCAATTCTAATCAATTCCATAGCAATATTCGACATATTTAGGCTATTATTAGGTATTCATAATATATTCAAACATTTAATTCAACCCGACAATGATTAGGAACTCATTGGGGCATTTCACCGAACACTTGGCGTGCGGTTTCGGCTCCAAACACCAAACTTGAGCCTTTGCTCGAGTTTTACCCCAACCAATACATGAAATCATTAATTTAACATATTTAGACCATTTTATACCCTTTTCACACATTTAAATCATAAATATTCATCAATTGGTTCATATGAACTCTCTTGAGTTCATAAATGGGTTAAAACCCAAATCACCACTTCAGAACTCCAAATGAGCTTCTATTATTTCCCATTCGATTCCATATCAATATTTAACATACATGAATCAAGATTTAGCATATTTATCCTACTAAAATATCAAACTCAAATCCATAACCCATTGGAGCTCATTTGAGCCCTAGCTTGGGTTCAAACCAAAACTAACTCAAACTACCAATGTAGTTGCATATTATGGCTCCATTTCGATTATATAACAACATACTAAAAGATGGGAGCCATTACATAACATTTCAACATGAACCCATTTAGGGTTTCATCTCCAAAAATGGAAGAAAAGAGAGAAAATGGAGAAGAAGAATAGAGGAGGTGATTATACCTTCAATGTTTGCACCAAATGATGATTTCTAGCCTTCAATCTTCAACTTTGATCAAGAACCATACAAACCCTAGTTCTTCTCCCTCTTCTTTCTCTCAAATGAAGAAAATGAAATGTGCGTGTGTGTGATGGTGTCTTGGACGGTTAAGAAGGGAGAAATGGGAGGGGGTTTGGCCTTTGGCCACCCCCAACCCTCTAACTATCATAATATTACAAAATACACCCCTCCACTCAATCTTTAAATTTCTAAATTACGAACCACATTACTACAATTTGCATTTATATCATAATTCAATGTCCAAATGGGTAGTTTTGACATATTTATGCTAAATGGATTCAAACACCACATTAATAACTTTTTATCATACAAGTCTCAATAAAGTTAGTTACCTCTTTAGTCAATATTACTATTATCTCCAAGTAATAATAATTATTCCAATATTTATATTAACTCGACATTATTAGGAATATAATTACCTCCTAATTATTTGGGGTGTTACATAATATAAGAAAATTATGAATGTATCTTTACTATTTTTTTTAAACTACAGACACGCATTATAGTGTATCTGCACACACACATGGTTGCTGTTGTTGTTCTTTTCTTTCTGTTTTTGCTACTCATACATACACACATCAGTCCTTAATATTTCTGGATTGATTTTGCATTGAATTTTAAACTTAATAGTAGACTTAATAGGAAGTTTAATGTTCAATATATGCATTTTTATGCCCAATTGATATCAAAAGCACTATTAGAGTTTGGGTTTGAGTTCAAAAGCAAAATAAGTTAGGACTTGCAAAGTGCATCTTTTATACTTAATTAACACATATAACTGCTAGGTAATTATCAAAAATACTAAGGGGGCGTTTGGTTCGTGGATTTTTTTCTCTGGGATTTGCATTTTGTCAAAGGATTTGCATTATGCAGCATTTGCATTTGTCAGGATTTTGTCAAAGAATTTGCATTATCTTATAGAAAAAATTTGTTAATCTGAAAAATGCAAGGTAACTGGGATTTAAAATCCTAGGGGGGAGGCTGGGATTTTAAATAACAAAGAATGGAGGGATTTATGAAATCCTGGGATTTTAAATCCTTACTGAAATCTGCGAACCAAACACAGGATTTTAAATGCAAATCCCAGGAAATCCCAGGAAATCCGCGAACCAAACGCCTCCTAAATGTTTGGAATTTGGATAGTAGCTGATCCATGTAGTCAATATGGTTGCACAACTAAATGTCCCAATTTAATTCAGCATATTTCATGCAATACTGAGGCACTTAACTTGTATACCATCTTTGTATGACAAAAGTTGCTAACTTCTGGTTATCGGCCTATTGGGCATCTAGGGAAGTCAAAGTCATTTGACATTAATATTCATATTTTTGGTTTCATTTCAAGCTAGTAGGTTAGAAGTTAGAACTATTGATGGGCCGGCTTCATTTTTTTTGGTCGTCTTTCATGGTCATCAATTTCAGGCGGCTAATGTGGCAAAATCGAGTTGACGCAAACGTTGTTGGATTTATGAAGGATGGAGCCCAGTGGCTTAAGGACAACACTGATATCAAAAACTGATACCTTTAGCAAATTTCAGGTTTGAAGGTATTTACACTGAAAACCTCTCTTGCTCAATGTATATTTTTGGGAATTTTTGGAAATTTCACAGTTCGTTTCTTCTCTATCTACTATCTATATTATTATATTGATCTTCCAAGAATTCAATTGGTGTACACAAAATTGCAGTAGCCACATACTAATTTATTATTTGATGTTGTTCTTGTTTGTGCTATAAACAGCAAGTGAAATCATTCAAGTGAAATCATACGTCACCACCCACGAGATAGATCGATTTGTTGACTCGTAAGTTGCCAATTGGTATATTTTATCTTTAATTTGGTTTTACAATAGTAAATGGTAATGTCATTGTTACACATATGAGAGATCAAAGAATTTAGAGGAAGAAGTTTAGATTATCAAGGAAAAACAAATCTTATTTCAAGAGGAGCATAATTAGATGAAAGAAAAATTGGAATTCATGATGGAAGAACTAGTACGTTTATCAAGGTTGCAATCTTAACAAAAAGTAGTTCATGTCTTATATTGATTTAAATTAATTACCCAATAGTTATTTATTAATCATTGATTAATTATTTTTTTTATAATTTTGCAGTGATCTTCATACAAGATAGACACGATTTGACGCACTTGGATGGTTATTGCTTTCATAACATAAGACATCAAACATTAGGGATGTTATTTTTGTCGGATTATTATGCTAAATGTTATTTTTATTGGATTATCTTAATGAATCTTGTCTTTGTTAGTTTTTTCGGTTGTATAATGGTTTTACTAACACTAAGTAATGTAATTCTTAGTATGTATGAAAACTTTTTACCTAATGCGAATGAGATTAATATTTTATATTTCAGTTGTTACAAATTAGCACATTTTTAATTATTGCAAATTAAATATTAGTAAAAATATTGTGACCAATTCTTGAATAATATTGGTAACATAGTGACCACTTTTTTTGATTTTTAGTAGCAAATCAGTGACCACTTTTATTTGGTCTCTGAAAAGTACATCATTGACCACTTCTTTTCGTCACTAGTAGTAATTTAGTGATCACTATTTCGGAATCTAATGGACGTTAACGGAAAAAGTCAATTAACCCTTATTAGTGACCTCGTTTTGGTCATTAAAGTTCGTCACTAATCAAATTTTAGTGACGACTTTTACTATTTAGTGACGAAATTCAGTGACAAATCTAGTCGTCACAACCATAGTGACCACTATATTTTGGTCACTATATAGTGACCAGTTTCAAATATGGTCACTGTCAAAATTTAGTGACGGACATTTAGTGACGAACAGTGACCACCCATATTTTTGTCACTAAATACCATCTGTGACCATATTTTCACTGTTAGTGACCAAATTTTTTTCGTCACTAAATACCTTTTTTCTTGTAAAGGTTTAAGTTTTGAAAAAGATAAAAATTATCAAGAGACTTAAACGTACAGAATCAAGTTCAGTGACTTAATTGATAAATTCATGAAAGTTCGTAAAGTTTTTTCAGTGTTAACGCTACTTTTAATAACCCAGAGCAATAACTAAAATTTAAATGACATACAACCCACAATTATATCGATAGTAATCTCTCTTACTACTTATAGTGCATTATTACCACCACTAATTAATAATTTAGCAAATTTAATTGAATCTTTTTATTTTTTATTATTATTATTATTATTATTATTATTATTGTTATTGTTATTGTTATTGTTATTATTATTATTGTTATTATTTATTATTATTATTATTATTATTATTATTATTATTATTATTAATTCCTAACATTTCGATTCCAATTATATGAAAAATCATTGATTCATAATATGGTGTCTAAATATAATTATTTAAAGTTAGATGTAATTCAATATTTTTTTGATTGATAAAATATGTGATATGTGTTATTAAACCCGTCATAATATAGTAATAAACTATGAAAAGAAGAATGATATAGAGTTGTACCTTTTTATGTTTTAATTTGATACTCATATTTTTTTTTTTACTTTCTTTCTTTGTATTTATTTGATAGTTATATTTTCGTTTTTGTTTTCAATAAATTATTTGTTAACATGCATACACCGGTGAATCTAGTTCGGGTTACGTTCATGTGTTCGACAAGTTTCGTGTCAAATCCGTGATAACCAATTTTTTACAAATATCTGCATTTCAAAATTTGGATTTTTAAAATTCAATTGGTGTTATTCATTTTGATCTTTGATTTTCAGGTTCAATTTTTAGATTTGAGTAAATTACAAATTATATTTCTATGATTAAAAAAAACTTATGGATTGGATCCCTTAACTTTAACAAATACACTAACAGTTCTTGTGGCTAAAGTTTCATTACGAATTCATTTTTTGCCGAATTAAAATTATCATTTTACCTTTAGTTGTTTATAGTTATTATTAGTATTTGTTTTTATTATTATTTCTACAACTATTGTATAATAAACTAATCTAGAAAAATTAAAATAATAGAAAATTTTAATTTAATATAAATAAACATAATAAAATATTTATAAAGGCGTATAAATAATAATTATTATCCAACAAAAAAAGAAAAAAAAATAACTTTTTTCGTTTAACATTATTAAATTTAAAAAATTAAAACCTTTTTCTGAAATATTAAATAGTTAATTTTATTGAGTACATTTCTTTTTAATTTTTACATTAAGTTATTTTTATTGAGCGCTAGAACATCTATAAAATAAATACATTATTATCCTTGTCATTATTGGTAATTAAAAACTAATAGTTTTTTAACTTTAGTTTTTGAAGTTTTGTAGAAAAAATTAAACATTTTCGTGCATAATAAAATAAATTTGAACTTTCTAAAGTTTTTGTTATTTTTTAAAGCTTTTTCAGAACACGTTTAAATATTAACCAAGACATTTAAACTTTAGCAAAATGTATGAAGTTTTCAAAAAAAAAAAAAAAATCAAAACATTTAAACTATAAAAATGTATTTAATACGTCAAAAAAAAATTTAATACTTTAAATGTTCACATTTATTTATCATCTAAAAAAGTTTTTTTTTTTTTTTCAAAAAGTTTTGACTCAAAATGTCATTTTTTTTAGTTACTACTAATAATAATAATAATTCATATGTATTTTTAAATATCTTATAATTCATCTTTATGTCTTTTGCATTATATTAATTTTACTGGTATTTTCAATTTTTAGATCAGAAAATCATTTAATAATAAAAAAATAACATTAATAATAACTATAAAGTTAAATTTCAACCACAAGTGTAATTTGTAAAGTTAAATAATTCATTCTATAATTTCTAGTAAACAGCATGTATGAAATTTGTAATGTCCACTTTAAATTAAATTTTAAAGTAGGTATTCAGTCTGACATAAACAAAAAAATTTAGACTTAATGTTTTTTTTTTAATATTTAGATATTCATATTTTCAAAAATATTTAGACTTAATTTTTTTTAGATATTTAGATATTCATATTTTCAGTTTCTTTAGTTTCAAACTGAATACAATACCTATATAAATACCTTAATGAAAATAAAATATGAATAGCGAATTTTTTTTATAAAAAAAGTCATATACATATTGACGACACGAATACTTACTTTAAAATTTAAATATTTAATCCAGAACCTAATTAGCGGTATGCAAAATAACCGAACACGAATAACCCACACAAGTCGAACCTTAATCGGGTTAAATGGGTCGGGTTATTCGGTTTTCAGTTTCTTATTCGGTTTAAATAGCACCCAAATAAGTAATTCGGTTCGGTTTACAGGTAAAAGTAATTTTATTCGGGTACCCGAATAACCCGTCTAATTAATGTTTGACATTTTGTAGATTTGTTTTAATTATAATTAAAAAATTTTATATATAGAGTATAAATATCTACATACCCAATTTTGATACTCAAACTATTTAACTTATTTTACCCAAATTACCCAACTCATTTAACCCGTTTAAACTACTTTGTAGATGATTTCATTTTTTATATCAAAACCGAATAATCCATTTAACCCAAACTGAATAACCCGATACTCAGTTAACTCAAAACCGATTAATCCGTCCCCTTATTTGGTTCAGGTTCGGATAGCTAACCTACACGCCAAACCCGAACAACCCGAACTGAACAACCTGATACCCAATTAACCCGCCCGAATAACACTCATACCTAATGTCAAACTAAGTAACAAATTATCGAATTTGAAAACCCAACATTTGAAGAGACGAAATTGTTCAAAATTTGTTTGTCACAATTTTAACATGCAAACAGTGGCGGATCCAGAAAATGATCCCACTGGTGGCACAATGTAACAATGGTATTCATCAATTAGGTTTGAAGGTTTTTTGAAAGTCGTGTAGAACTTTTGTTTTAAGACAACAAGAAACGTAACATAAACATAAATTTTGTTTATAAAACAAAGTAAATTTTTTTTGACCCATAAATGAATAAGAATTTAGTTTCTAACATAGTGTATTGATTTTGAAAAAAAAAAACATTCTTCTATTTAATAAAAAAACAGACTTTATAATTGTTAGATCGAAGAATCATGACTCAATGGTTCTAAGTTCCAACAATAGTTTATGATTTAAAATCCTCGATCATACATGTAACACCCGGAATCTAGCAGCAGGTACGTGTAATTTATTTATTGGCTTTAAGAGTTGCCTCGATGAGTTGGTGAATTTTAATTGATTACTTGCATGTGAGTTGGTAAAGTAGATTGCTGTTATGTGTAATGTTAATCGGTTGAGATAATAACCGGTTTAATAATAATTGGAGATTGGGGTTGTTTTAATGAGTTAATTGACATTCTAAACCCGAGTCATTAATTCGAGATTAAGTGGGTTAACGGACGCTTACCCAGTGATTAATGAGTATTGTACCCGTTTTAGTTGAGTTCGGGACCGGAAACGTATATATATTCGTTTAGGCTCCCTTTTTCTTCACTTCATCAGAAATTTCAAAGGTGCAAGTGTGTGTAGGTGTGTTGCGTGTAGCTGAAACAGAACAGGAGAGATCAAGAAGCTGGGATATAACAATCATAGCTGAGAAATCCTCTTCGCCATCACCTTCGCAAGCCAATTCGAATTCGAGAAGGAAATAAATGTGTTAAGGTTAGTAGTTCGCGTTCAATTCAGTTAGAATGATGTGTTATGTAGTTAGCAAGTGGTGGGGTTGAATTATAACCCCTAAGACGTGCAAAATCTGGATTAAAAGTGACCCCCGTAGCAACCGAAAAACAGAGCCTAACCTGCTCTGTTCGTCGCCGCATCGCGGCCGTGCTCATCTGGTCGCGCCCGCGATCAGGATGAGGCGGCTAAGAGTGATCGCTGGCGGTGGGATCGCGCCCGCGCTCCCATACCGCGATCGTGGCCGTGCTCCTGGCCGCGCTCGTGGGTCTGAGTCCGATAGCTGATGTCGAGTCCGTAAATGCTAGTAGTATAGTCATTATGAGTTCCGTAGCTAGTCGTTACAGTGTAGTTGTGTTTATTGTTGCCAGGATTTCGTAGCTAAGCCTGGGACTTGTAGAGACTGTCGTTGATAGCGGGACTGTAGTCGTACTTCAGGTGAGTTACTTATTTTGTTGTTTATTATCCGGGTCCGATGTGGATCCTTTTATACGTTGACATTTGTTAGCACAGAGCAGAGCACGTGGATCGCGCGTATTGTTGCTATACGCAAAGTAGAGAGGCCTGTTGGGTCATTCCCAACTCAGTGGACCTGACAACCCACTACTTTGTGGAGTGGGCTATGCAGGCTGTGCCGGGTCGCTCCCGATGAGGCGTCAGGCAGTTGAGGCCGGCCGCATGTTGATTATTAGTCGTTATATTGTGCTAACTAGTTTATAAACTGTTTTAAAGTTGTTTATAGTAACTCACCAGCTTTCCGCTGACTGTTGTCTTAACTGTGGATCTCAGGTACGAGGACTGAGGCTAGGGATACAGCGGGCAGTAGCCGAGACCCGCCACGTGGACAGTAGTTAGTGACTACTTTTGTAAGTGGTCTTGCTCTTTTGTGGTTTGGCTTACGAGCCATTGACGTCTGGATGACTGTAACCTATACTTATGTTGTGGTTGACTGACATCACCGACGGGGGTTGGTTCCCGCCCTGTGTTATTTTATGTCTGATGTGGATATTTAGTAGTAATTAGCTGTTTAACCCTTGATGACATCGCATATGATTTGATGACGTGGACTGTAAGTCCTATGTGGCATTAGTCGTAAAAGTAGGGTGTTACAGCTTGGTATCAGAGCATTAGTTTAAGGTTTAAGTATCATTAGTGATGCTTAGGCTTAAACCAGTGTCTAGATCCTTGGGCTTGATCTCTGATGAGTAGGTCTAAGAAATTGTAGAATCATATTAGTGTCATTATAGTAATGTTGTTTGTATTATGCAGAGATTTTATGGCTGATGAGCAGAGGCCCGAGGGTCCCACCTGGGGACGAGTATCTGATGAGGAGTTTGCCCGACGGCTACAGGAGGCCTACGAGAAAGGCCGCGCGGAGGGTATCCAGTCCCAGACCCAGGGTACAAGCGGGGGCAGAGATTCAGGGGCTGGTTCATCACGGGGGACAGGCAAGGGATGTAAGTATAAGGAGTTCCTTGCTGCACACCCGCCAGAGTATCACGGCGAGCCCGGGGCCGTTAAGGCCATGTACTGGCTGCAGGACATGGAGATGGCCTTTCGCATCACAGGGTGCCACTCCGATCAGATGACGACATTCACTAGTGCCCAATTATGGACTAGTGCTCAGCAGTGGTGGCGGACTATTAGAGACATGATGGGAGATGGACCAGCATACGAGATGACGTGGAGTCAGTTTAGGGCCCGCTTTGAGGAGCAGTATTGTCCCGAGGACCGCAGGGCTCAGCTAGAGATTGATTTTCTGACATTGTTCCAGGGACAGCGATCGGTTGATGAGTATGAAAAGATTTTTATCAATCTGAGCTTGTTTGCACCTATCCAGATTAGTACGGAGTCACGGAAGATTAATCGGTTTCTGATGGGATTGCGTAAGGAGATCCGAGAGTTTATTGACACCGGTTACATTCCGACATATGCCAGGGCAGTCGAGTTAGCCCGTAGACGAGAGAGCGAGTTATCTCGTAGAGATCCAGTGGTAGAGCAGCCGCGAGTCACTCAGTCGGCTGGGCAGGGAGGTGGTTTTGATAGAGGTAGAGACAGAGATAGTCGTCCCAGTCAGTTCCAGCCTAGAGGCGACGACCGTCGACGCACAGAGTCTGAGGGAGGGGATAGGCACAGAGATAGATCTTCTCAGAGATCAGACCGTAGGCCCGATGATAGGGGCAGTCGTTTCGGGGGATACGAGCAGAGGGGAGGAGCATCGAGTTCAGGGTCGGTTAATAGAGAGCGGTTCTGTAGGAGGTGCCGCCAGAGGCACACCGGGGAGTGTGATCCCCGCTATGTGCGCTGCTTCCGTTGCGGCCAGCCTGGCCACACCCAGTCAGGATGCACTTCGAGAGACCCGCTCTGCTTTAATTGCGGGCGGCCTGGTCACCAGTCTAGAGATTGCACCGCTCCACGGCAGGGAGAGTCGAGGCCTCCCGCACAGGGTCAGAGTTCTGTTGGTTCATCGGCTCGTAGGGAGACCGTTCCGCCAGCCAGAGGTCGAGTTTTTCAGTTGACAGCAGAGGAGGCTCGAGATACAGCCGACGTGGTTTCGGGTACGTTCATTCTAAATGGTCATAGTGCCCGAGTGTTGTTTGATTCCGGAGCGAATCGTTCTTTTGTTTCGCTTGCCTTTACTGCATATTTTACTGCTTTGCCTGTTGAGTTGTCAGAGCCATTAGTTATAGAGCTTGCTGATGGCAGTGCTTCTGTAGTTAGACATAATTATACCCAGTGTACCTTAGAGATAGACGGTTATCCTTTTCGGATCGATTTGTTGCCTATAGAGATCGGTAGTTTTGATGCCATAGTAGGTATGGATTGGTTAGCTTCTCAGCGTGCTGATATTGCGTGTTCCAAGAAGATTATTCGGCTACCGGTTTCTGAGGGCCGTGTTATCACGGTATATGGAGAGCGCAGTAGGGGTAGTGTTGGCCTCATTTCTGCGATTCAGGCTAGTCGTTGTTTAGCCAAGGGTTGTTCCTCCTTCCTAGCATATGTCGTTGATGCGAAGAAGGAAAGGCAGAGTATAGAGACCGTCGATGTCGTTTCTGAGTTCCCCGATGTGTTCCCCGAGGAGCTACCTGGTTTGCCGCCGGACAGACAGGTAGAGTTTCGCATAGAGTTGGTGCCAGGTGCTACTCCCATTACACGCGCACCCTATCGTTTGGCTCCTACAGAAATGAGGGAGCTGATGAGTCAGTTGCAGGAATTGTTGGACCATGGTTTCATCCGGCCGAGCAGCTCACCGTGGGGAGCTCCAGTTCTCTTTGTGAAGAAGAAAGATGGATCGATGAGGATGTGTATAGATTATCGCGAGCTTAATAAGGTGACGGTGAAGAACCGTTATCCTCTTCCACGGATAGTTGATTTATTCGATCAGCTGCAGGGGGCCAGTGTGTTTTCGAAGATTGATCTACGCTCGGGGTATCATCAGCTGAAGGTTTATGAGCAGGATACAGCGAAGACAGCCTTCATGGACCTGATGAATAGGGTCTGTCGTCCGTATCTTGATCAGTTTGTCATGGTGTTCATAATAGTAGCAACCGAAAAACAGATCCTAACCTGCTCTGTTCGTCGCCGCATCGCGGCCGTCCTCATCTGGTCGTGCCCGCGATCAGGATGAGGCGGCTAAGAGTGATCGCTGGCGGTGGGATCGCGCCCGCGCTCCTAGACCGCAGCCGAGACCGCGATCGTGGCCGTGCTCCTGGCCGCGCTCGTGGGTCTGAGTCCGATAGCTGATGTCGAGTCCGTAAATGCTAGTAGTATAGTCATTATGAGTTCCGTAGCTAGTCGTTACAGTGTAGTTGTGTTTATTGTTGCCAGGATTTCGTAGCTAAGCCTGGGACTTGTAGAGACTGTCGTTGATAGCGGGACTGTAGTCGTACTTCAGGTGAGTTACTTATTTTGTTGTTTATTATCCGGGTCCGATGTGGATCCTTTTATACGTTGACATTTTTTAGCACAGAGCAGAGCACGTGGATCGCGCGTATTGTTGCTATACGCAGAGTAGAGAGGCCTGTTGGGTCATTCCCAACTCAGTGGACCTGACAACCCACTACTTTGTGGAGTGGGCTATGCAGGCTGTGCCGGGTCGCTCCCGATGAGGCGTCAGGCAGTTGAGGCCGGCCGCATGTTGATTATTAGTCGTTATATTGTGCTAACTAGTTTATAAACTGTTTTAAAGTTGTTTATAGTAACTCACCAGCTTTCCGCTGACTGTTGTCTTAACTGTGGATCTCAGGTACGAGGACTGAGGCTAGGGATACAGCGGGCAGTAGCCGAGACCCGCCACGTGGACAGTAGTTAGTGACTACTTTTGTAAGTAGTCTTGCTATTTTGTGGTTTGGCTTACGAGCCATTGACGTCTGGATGACTTTAACCTATACTTATGTTGTGGTTGACTGACATCACCGACGGGGGTTGGTTCCCGCCCTGTGTTATTTTATGTCTGATGTGGATATTTAGTAGTAATTAGCTGTTTAACCCTTGATGACATCCTGATATATTCCCGATCAGTAGAGGAGCATGCGGCGCACCTGCGAGAGATTCTGAGTGTATTGCGGTGAGAAAAGTTGTATGCAAAGTTCTCGAAATGTGAGTTTTGGCTTCGAGAAGTCTAGTTCTTAGGTCATGTTGTTAGCGGCAAGGGCGTTTCTGTAGACCCAGCCAAGATAGAGGCCATCACGACCTGTGAGAGGCCCCGGAGTGTAGCAGAGATTCGCAGCTTTCTGGGGTTAGCAGGGTATTATCAACGATTCATCCAGGACTTTGCGCTGATCGCAGTACCGTTGACTCGTTTGACTCGCCAGTCAGTTCCATTTGAGTGGACTGAGGATCAGGAGTTCGTGTTTGAGGTGCTGAAGCGTCGGTTGTGTCAGGCTCCAGTGTTAGCCCTGCCTGAAGGCACCAGTGATTTTGTCATATATACTGATGCTTCGGGGATAGGGTTAGGGTGTGTATTGATGCAGAGGGGCCGAGTGATTGCTTATGCTTCTCGCCAGTTGAAGGACTACGAGAAGATTTATTCGACCCATGATTTAGAATTGACGGCTATTATGTTTGCACTGAAGATTTGGCGCCATTATCTGTACGGAGTTCCGTTTACCTTGTTTACCGATCATAAAAGCCTCCAGTACTTATTCAGCCAGCGTGATCTGAATATGCGGCAGAGACGAGGACTAGAGTTAATCAAGGATTATGATTGCGACATTCAGTATCACCCGGGTAAGGCGAACGTAGTAGCAGATGCGCTCAGCCGAAAAGAGCGCGGATCTTCGAGCCGAGCCAGTAATTACAGAGTTGAGGTGACGTCTACTCTGATAGAGAGGCTTCGAGAGGCACAGGCTATCGGGATGCGTGCAGAGAACCACCGGAGGGAGCACATTTTGGGCCAGTTAGAGGGGTTTGAGACTGATTCTCGGGGGTTATATGTGAGACAGGGTCGAGTTTGGGTTCCTAGGGCCGGTGATGCACGACAGTTGATCTTAGAGGATTCCCATAAGTCTCGCCTTGCTATTCATCCTGGTAGTACGAAGATGTATCAGGATCTCCGTGTATTATATTGGTGGCCCGGTATGAAACGGGATATAGCTGAGTTCGTTGAACGTTGTCTGACTTGCCTGCAGGTGAAAGCCGAACACCAGAAGCCCCATGGCCGTTTACAGCCGTTAGAAATTCCTCAGTGGAGTTGGGAGCATATCACGATGGACTTCGTTACGAAGTTACCGCGAACTCCACGTGGATATGATGCAATATGGGTGATAGTAGATCGGCTTACAAAGACAGCGCACTTTCTACCGATCCGGAAGACTTATACATTGGAGCAGCTCGCTCGAGTTTATTTGTATGAGATTGTCTCCCGACATGGAGTTCCAGCCTCGATAGTTTCCGACAGATGCTCGATTTACGTCTACCTTCTGGCAGAGTTTGCAGCGGGCGTTAGGTACTCGAGTCCAGATGAGTACTGCTTATCATCCCCAGTCCGACGGCCAGTCTGAGCGTACGATCCAGACGATGGAGGATATGTTATGGGCATGTGTAGTGGATTTCAGTGGTAGTTGGGATTCACATTTGCCATTAGTTGAATTTGCTTATAATAACAGCTACCACTCCAGCATTAAGATGCCTCCGTTCGAAGCATTATATGGCCGTAAGTGTCGTACTCCTGTATGTTGGACCGAAGTAGGGGAGAAAGAAATTACAGGTCCTGAGATCATCCAGCAGACTAGCGAGAAGTAGCAGTGGTCAGAGAGAGATTACAGGTGGCTCAGAGTCGACAGAAGTGCTATGCCGATAAGAGGACCAAAGAGTTAGAGTTTAATGTGGGTGAGTGGGTACTACTGAAAGTATCCCCGTGGAAGGGTGTGATTCGATTCCGAAAGCGAGGTAAGCTCAGTCCGAGATTTATTGGGCCGTTTCGTATAGTTGAACGAGTAGGCACGCAGGCCTACCGATTAGAGTTGCCTCCAGAGTTGCGTGGGGTACATTCTACCTTCCATGTTAGCTACCTGCGACGATGTTTGGCCCCGCATGAGGAGACGGTTCCCATGGCAGAGATCGAGGTAAACGAACAGCTGAGATACGTTGAGCATCCCGAATCCATTCTAGACCGCAAGGTGAAAAAGTTGCGGAATAAGGAGATCCCGCTAGTATTAGTGCAGTGGCGATACCATAAGGGTTCCGGTGCTACATGGGAACCCGAGGCGGACATGCGACAACGCTACCCGCAGCTGTTCACCTGAGTTGAGATCCCGAGGACGGGATCAGTTCTAGAGGGGAGGATTTGTAACACCCGGAATCTAGCAGCAGGTACGTGTAATTTATTTATTGGCTTTAAGAGTTGCCTCGATGAGTTGGTGAATTTTAATTGATTACTTGCATGTGAGTTGGTAAAGTAGATTGCTGTTATGTGTAATGTTAATCGGTTGAGATAATAACCGGTTTAATAATAATTGGAGATTGGGGTTGTTTTAATGAGTTAATTGACATTCTAAACCCGAGTCATTAATTCGAGATTAAGTGGGTTAACGGACGCTTACCCAGTGATTAATGAGTATTGTACCCGTTTTAGTTGAGTTCGGGACCGGAAACGTATATATATTCGTTTAGGCTCCCTTTTTCTTCACTTCATCAGAAATTTCAAAGGTGCAAGTGTGTGTAGGTGTGTTGCGTGTAGCTGAAACAGAACAGGAGAGATCAAGAAGCTGGGATATAGCAATCATAGCTGAGAAATCCTCTTCGCCATCACCTTCGCAAGCCAATTCGAATTCGAGAAGGAAATAAATGTGTTAAGGTTAGTAGTTCGCGTTCAATTCAGTTAGAATGATGTGTTATGTAGTTAGCAAGTGGTGGGGTTGAATTATAACCCCTAAGACGTGCAAAATCGGGATTAAAAGTGACCCCCGTAGCAACCGAAAAACAGAGCCTAACCTGCTCTGTTCGTCGCCGCATCGCGGCCGTGCTCATCTGGTCGCGCCCGCGATCAGGATGAGGCGGCTAAGAGTGATCGCTGGCGGTGGGATCGCGCCCGCGCTCCCAGACCGCGGCCGAGACCGCGATCGTGGCCGTGCTCCTGGCCGCGCTCGTGGGTCTGAGTCCGATAGCTGATGTCGAGTCCGTAAATGCTAGTATTATAGTCATTATGAGTTCCGTAGCTAGTCGTTACAGTGTAGTTGTGTTTATTGTTGCCAGGATTTCGTAGCTAAGCCTGGGACTTGTAGAGACTGTCGTTGATAGCGGGACTGTAGTCGTACTTCAGGTGAGTTACTTATTTTGTTGTTTATTATCCGGGTCCGATGTGGATCCTTTTATACGTTGACATTTGTTAGCACAGAGCAGAGCACGTGGATCGCGCGTATTGTTGCTATACGCAGAGTAGAGAGGCCTGTTGGGTCATTCCCAACTCAGTGGACCTGACAACCCACTACTTTGTGGAGTGGGCTATGCAGGCTGTGCCGGGTTGCTCCCGATGAGGCGTCAGGCAGTTGAGGCCGGCCGCATGTTGATTATTAGTCGTTATATTGTGCTAACTAGTTTATAAACTGTTTTAAAGTTGTTTATAGTAACTCACCAGCTTTCCGCTGACTATTGTCTTAACTGTGGATCTCAGGTACGAGGACTGAGGCTAGGGATACAGCGGGCAGTAGCCGAGACCCGCCACGTGGACAATAGTTAGTGACTACTTTTGTAAGTAGTCTTGCTATTTTGTGGTTTGGCTTACGAGCCATTGACGTCTGGATGACTGTAACCTATACTTATGTTGTGGTTGACTGACATCACCGACGGGGGTTGGTTCCCGCCCTGTGTTATTTTATGTCTGATGTGGATATTTAGTAGTAATTAGCTGTTTAACCCTTGATGACATCGCATATGATTTGATGACGTGGACTGTAAGTCCTATGTGGCATTAGTCGTAAAAGTAGGGTGTTACAATACATATCTGTCTATACTATTAAAAGAGTAACTAAATGTCACATGACATGCTCTCATTTAATTTGTCGCATGTCGTTATCTCCTTTTGCCACATCATTTACTGAATTTATTTTTTAAATTTTAAAGTAAATCAAATCTATGTAAATCTAATATGATTAAATTAATAACTAACTAACTAAAATTAAGCAAACATTATTATTCATATAATTATTATATTATAGATATATATATATATAAATATCAAATTCTAAAATTAACACATGTAATATATGGGTAATAACCTAGTACATAGAAATCATAAATGACAAAAAATATTCATTTTTTTTACCCTTTAAAGTATGACAACTTTAATTTTTACACGTCTGTAATTTCCTTAAATAGGTTTTCACTTTCTCTCACGTATTATTCATCCCCACTTTCCCACTTTCCCTTCACTTTTACTTTTATCCACATGAGCTTTTAAGTTTTCAAGGTTTTCTCTCATCTCTTGCTCTCTCCATGTGCATCTCTCCAATATTTTAGCCAACAATCAATTGAAGAAGATGATGGAGTACTTAATCGTTAATCTGGTTTAATCTCTCATATTTGTTTGAATTTTTGAGCTTCTTTGATGGTGCACTTAACAACTGTGAGTTGTCAACCCAGATTCCCTTTAAATTCTTACTCCAATCACGTATCACTGGTAGCACCACCGCAAAACCGTTGGTTGCACAGTTAAAGAGAAACAAAACTTTTACATTGCTGATAAGAGGTGACTGGTTGCACGTGCCACCAGTGGCTACAACGTGCATCCGCCCCTGCATGCAGATATGTCAATACACACACGTAAACCCAAAACGTAGTCGATTGATCGGATTATGCATGTTAACAAATGGGTTATATGCCAAAAATTGCAACAACTTTTTATAGTTTTACCGTTTATACCCACATTATTTATTTTTTATCATTAATAGCAACAACTTTTGTATTTTTTACCGATTATACCAAGTTTTGACCTGGAAACCTGCTATAGCAGGTTACCATTCATTAATACCAACAACTTTTATCTTTTTACCAATAATAGCAACAATGTTTTATATTTTTACCAATAATAACAACGACTTTTAACTTTTTACCAATAATAAAAATATATTAAATTAAATTTTCCTTTATCTTTAACTAATCATTACTTTAAAAACTAAATTTATGAAAATCGGAATACAACCAAATAAGTTCATAATCCATTTTTTTGTTTAAATTTTGTTAAATCAAATGCAATGTGTGCCTATAAAAGAGATAAAAAAAATATGTTTTCTATAGACATTAAAATATGAAGATTATTTTGATGTGTCATATTTTCATGCATAGCCGTGTTTTATAGGTATGATAGGGTCTACCATTTAAGTGTAACATGACAACGTGAAAATCAAATCATTTTGTATAAGATGTCATAGAAATATAATGAACACATTATGATACATTTGTATTATTTTTTGGATAGTTAGTTCAACAATATTTGCATTATTTATTTATTTGATAAATAAATGAATAATATTATAAATAATTATGACTAATCATTGATAATTAGTTCTTTATTTGTTGCATCCGTTTATTTTATGAATAATTATATATGATTTAATAATCCAATTATTATATCTCTAACAAAATTTAGATACAAATATAAATTATGAACTTATTTAAAGGTCGTCTGATTTTCATAAATTTAAATCATATATAATCATCCATAAAATAAAGAGATGTATCTTTTAAATATTGCCATTTTGTTTATCAAATAAATAAAAGACTAATTATCCATAATTAGATCATAATTATATATTATTATTCATTTATTTATCACATAAATAAATAATGCAAATATTGTTGTAATAAGTATCCATAAAATAATACAAATATAACATAATGTGTTCATTATATTTCTGTGACATCTTATAGAAAATGAATTGAGTTTCACGGTGTCATGTTACACTTAAATGGTCGCCCCTATCATACCTCTATGAGGCTATGCATGAAAATATGACATATCAAATTAGGAGTGTGCAAAAAAATCAAAAACCAATCTGAACCGAAAAAACTGGAACAAAAAAACCAAACCGTTTGGACTTTGAATTTTCAAATACCAAAAATTTCGGTTTGGAGGTCAAAATAAACCGGAAAAAACCAAACTGAACTGAAGTTTTATAAATTTAAAATTTGTAAATACTCTTCATTCGTTACTTTTCTTCATTTAAGTTTTTTATTGAAAGTTTTAAATTTTGTCTAAATTTCATATGAGACTAAAACTCACTTTGAATATTATGATGATTATCACTGTTGTATTATTATTACATTTGTATGTTGTCATGGTTTTGAATGATAAAATGATTTAATGTCTAAATCTTGTTTGTGAAAGAATGCATTAAGTGTTATATATTTTGATTTTATGTATCTAGACTATATATATATATATATATATATATATATATATATATATATATATATATATATATATATATATATATATATATATATATATATATATATATATATATATATATATATAAAATCAGGTTCATCAGCGTATCTATGAGATTAAAGCGTACTCTAATGTGAATGATCATTCACACATATTTTTTTTGAATGGACATGTATAAGACAACATTATAAGACTTTTTTTCAAAAGAAGTAACATCATAAATCATGTTTATGGTAAAAAAGATCATGTGAATGCTCATTCACACCATTCACATGGTATGAAATGACCATTCACATAAACATGCATTGAGCATTCACATAATTTTTAAGGACACAGAATGTGTGAATCTATGTGAAATTCATATATCATGCGTACAACATTAAATTAAACATGGTTATGTGAAAAAAAAATTTTAAAAAGTTTTTTAAGGTCGGTACCTTCGGGTGCACTTGATTTCGAGAGGTACTTATTTGAACCTGAATACACACACACACACACACACACACACACACACACACACATATATATATATATATATATATATATATATATATATATATATATATATATATATATATATATATATATAGATTTAGGTTCAAATGAGTACCACTAGTTTTGCGGAGTACCGGAGGTACCTCGCTTAAAACCTTTTTTTTTGAAATTTTTTTTCATAATCATGTTTAAATTAATAATATAAGACTACTTGCAAAAAATCACACCTAAACACACACTATAACTATGTGAAACGTGCAAGTTCACATGAACTACACTGTTGTGAATGTATGTTCACAGCTAAGCATGTTCACATGAATTTTTTCACGTTCACATGACTTTTAAGAGGCTAGAAAGCGCGAATGTGTGTAATTCTTTTACGAATAGGCTTATATTATTTGTATCTAAATTAATATGAAAAAAAAATTTTAAAAAAAAAACTTTTTTTCGAAGCATGTTCACATCTAAAACCCGTGTGTTCACAGGTACTCACGGTACTCTGCATTTTTTAGGTACTCACACGAACCATATTCTATATATATATATATATAGATTCAAGATCAATGGGGTACCATGTTAGACTGGGGTACCGGGGAACCATTTATAGCCAATCATTTATCATTAAAATCATTAAATATAATATAAATTTTACTTAAAATTCTTTCCCATATTAATTAATGTTGGAGGTAAAAATGGTATCAAAAAAATTTAAATTAGAATCAAATATTCTGTGTATCACATGAAAATTTCCATTTTAGTTAATATCATTTATTACACCTATATTGGACATGTGCAACGACAACACTCCATAAACCACGATTGAACATGTTCAATACCATCAATATTGGTTTATCACCAAACATCGGTGGACTCCGGTTCCCCAGTCTAACATGGTACCCATTGATCCCGACCCTATATATATATATATATATATGTGTGTGTGTGTGTTGGTTTAGAAAGAAAGAATTGAAATTGAAAACCATGACAAAGAAAAACCGAAACCAAACTGAAACCGAAATAAAAACCAAAAAAGCAAATTGTTTAAAATCCAAACCGAACGGTTTCTTGAATATAGAAACCGATGTTTCGGTTTAGTTTTTGGTTTTTTTCCAAAAACCGATCCATGCTCACCCCTAATCAAAATAATCTTCGTTTTTTAATGTCTATAGAAAACATATTTTTTTAATATTTTTATAGGCACACATTGCATTTGATTTATCTTTAACAAAATTGAAACAAAAAAATGGATTATGAACTTATTTTATTGTGTTTTCGATTTTCATAAATTTAGTTTTTTTTAATAATGATTAGTTAAAGATAAAGGAAAATTTAGTTTGATATGTTTTTATTATTAGTAAAAAGTTAAAAGTCGCTGCTATTATTGGTAAAAATATAAAACGTTATTGCTATTATTGGTAAAAAGATAAAGTTGTTGGTATTAATGGATGGTAACCTGCTATAGCAGGTTTCCAGGTCAGAAGTTGGTATAATCGTTAAAAAATACAAAAGTTGTTGCTATTAATGATAAAAAATAAATAATGTTGGTATAAACAGTAAAACTAAAAAAAGTTGTTGCTATTTTTAGCATATAACCCTTAACAAATCTCTAAATAGAAACAAAAATTATATTATAACTATCAAGCGAAAAATATATATATAACTATTAAACGAAAAAAAATACACCTATGAAATGGAAATAAGAATTGATGCTATTCATAGATTAAAATTAAAGTAGGAGTCTATTATGTATTACTATTTTATCTTTATGAAAAGGTTTATGGAAATATACGTGTAAAAAACTTTTAAGTTGGACCATTTTTGTGATTAAAACCCCCAATCATTTTTCATTGCATAAAAAATTGCAAACTGACTAAAACTTATCAAAATAAGAATTTTTTCAAAAAGAATGACTTGCAACCTCATGAACCGATTGCAAAATGCTAACCAACCATTCGTCTCCGAAGTACATTCTTTCTAGCGAACGCATTTGTTTGTGTTTTATTATTCAAATTTACATTTCTTGTTGATTTTTGTTCAAATATGTGTTTTTTTATTGGAATTTACTTTTTTGACGAAATACTGGTAGTCACTGATGACTTGTCGACCCGCGCCTACAACTTTCAATCGATTACAACCGATAATATCTTAATTCCGTAAGATTTTTTTGGTTGGAGATTTTGTGCAACGAAAAATGATTAGAGATCTTAATCATAAAGTTGGTTAAACTTGGTTTTTTTACATAATTATCCCATAGTTTATGTTATTAATCGGTGTTGCGGTTGCGGCTATATTATTAATAGAGGTGTGCCTAAGTAGTAACTACACTAGCTCTGAATCATAATAACTGCCGGAAGTTAAATGCTATCTTTACCATTTAATGGAAAAAAAGCTTAAGTTGATTTCCTCACACGTGTACTTTGATACAAAAATCAGATTCAAATTTGAACATCTACACATTACGAAATTATTAAGATTTTGAGACAATTTATAACAATATGATTAGGGTTATATGCGGAAAATAGCAACAACTTTTTATCTTTTTATAGCAACATATTTATTTTTTATCATTAATAACAACAACCTTTGTGTTTTTTTACAATTTATAGCAACGAGTGACCTATAAACCTATTATAGCAAGTCACCTACAACCAAACACAATCTCCATTGTAACCAAACACCCTTAATTTTGATACCAAACACTCATTTTATGCCTAAACACCCCAATTTATTATCAACTAATTTTTTTGTCAAGATGGATGATGATGAAGCTAAATTCAAAGGCTCTCTCTCTCTTGTCACCAAGAAACAACACACGCTATGTTCGAATCAACATAGATATGATTTTTTGTTGTTCAAAAATTTTTGAAACAACACAATCGGCTTCGTGTCTCACTATCCATTTGGTTTGTTGTTGTCTCCTCATCGTCTCAACCTTCTTTGTTCACTATTGTCTCAAGAACATAAAAAAACAAAAATACACAAAATATTCCACTACTCAAGAACATAAAAAATCAATAAAAGATATTTTGATAGCAACTACTAAAGAACATACAAAATATACAAAATATTTAGTCACCACTTAAGAACATAAAAATCACTGGATTTTTAATTTCAAACACTTTAAGAGATCATGAATCCATTGATACGAATACAAAGAACTTTGATGGCATGTAACGAATGTTCAAATATATAAAAAAAAGAAATATGAAATCACATAACTTAAAGAAATTATACAAATGATAGATGAACATGTGGTATAAAATCTATTCCAATATCAAACATTCAATCTCCTTCTTGGTTTACAACAAACATTCAATCTTCTCTCGATCTACTATAAAACTTCACAAGATTTGTTCATGTTTGAACCAAGACATAAAAAGTAAAAAGGTCCCCATATTTGTGTTGTTTGGTGGTGACGAGAGAGAGAATGTGACGATAGTAGACGGCAGAGGTCGAGACGATGAGGAGGCAGCAACAAACCGAATAGATAGGGAGACACGAAATCGTCTGTGTTGTTTCAAACATTTTTAAACAAGAAAAAACCATATGTATGTTGATCCGAACCTCGCGTGTGTTGTTTCTTGGTGACGAGAGAGAGAGAGAGAGAGAGAGAGAGAGAGAGAGAGAGAGAGAGAGAGAGAGAGAGAGAGAGAGAGAGAGAGAGAGAGAGAGAGAGAGAGAGAGAGAGCCTTTGAATCTAGTTCATCATCTTCCATCTTGACAAAAAAGTGTCTAATAATAAATTGGAGTGTTTGGGTATAAAATGGTAGGGGTGAGCAAAAAAATTGAACCGGCAACCCAAAAAACCGAAAAACCAAACGAAAAAATCGGAAAACTGGGAAACCGAAAAACCAAAAAGACCGAAACCAAACAAACCGGAGTAAATGGTTTGGTTTCAGATTTACTCTCAAAACCGAACCGAAAAAACCAAACCAAACCGGTTTTTTAAATTAGTTTACTTTTTTATAAACATTTTATATATTTATTAAGTTATTTCTAATTTCACTCATATTTAATGTTATGTCCTACATCTATATTACAGGAAGCATTTTTCAATTATATATATAATTGATATTTATGATGTTAAAATGCTAATTAATTGACATTGTTAATAGTTATGCTTATTTTAATTATATGTGAAGTAGAGGATGCTAATTAACTGATATAAACATATTATTATATTTCTACATGAATTACTTAAATTAATTCAAAGCCTAAGTTAGTAAATTTAGTAAATTAAAGTATAAAACAACTAAATTAATATTTAATATCCAATTTTATCAAATCGAAGTATCAAAGTAACACATAAGTCGATTAAAAATCCAAACGTAAGCAATTATTTTTTTAATGATTTATCAAATAGTGTTTAACTTTAGTAAAGAAAAACATAAGTTTTGAACAATTTTAGTAAAAAAGTGTAAGATTTTCCGGGTTTGAACCAAAAAACCAAACCGTTTTCGAAAAACTAAAAAACCCACGGGTGTAAACCGAAAAGGCGATAGTCCAAACCGGAAAACTGAAAAAGCGAAACCGGGAAAAACCTCCATTTCAAAAACTAGAATTTCCGGTTTGGGTTCGGTTTCGGCCAAAAATTGAACCGAACCGCCCTATGCTGCACCCCTATAAAATGGGGTATTTGGTAACAAAATTAAGGGTGTTTGGTTACAATGGAGGATGTTTGATTGTAGGTGACTTGCTATAACAGGTTTATAGGTCATCCGTTGCTGTAAATGATATAAAACACAAAAGTTGTTGCTATTAACGATAAAAAAAATAATGTTGCCATAAATGGTAAAAATGTAAAAAGTTGTTACTATTTTCGACATATTACCCGTATAATTATAATAAACATATAAGGGTTTTTTAACTTTTATGTTTGAGGAAATGACCAAAAAGTGTAATATTTTTTGTCATTTTTATCATTAATAGTAATATTAATTATTTTTTATCATTAATAAGATTTACTTTATATTTTTTATCGTTTATAGTAACAACATTTATTTTTCTATTAATAATAGTAAACTGGTGACCTACAAACCTGTTTAGCAGGTCACTAATAACTTTTCAGTTTTAAAAAATAGTAACATATTTTTATATTTTTATCAATAACAGTAGCATATTAAATTAAAATGAATTTTTATTCTACTTTTTAAGTTTTTTCAAGATTTCATAAACACCAAAATAACTGATATATTATTAGGAAACCTAATAATTTTTTTTTTTAACTTTTTTGTTAAACAAAAAGTTTTATATGTATATAAACTACATGTGTTCAAGTGTAGTTGAACTTAACAAAATATATAAACGTGACACACACATACACACACACACAGATATATATATATATATATATATATGTGTGTGTGTGTGTGTGTGTGTGTGTGTGTGTGTGTGTGTGTGTGTGTGTGTGTGTGTGTAGAATCAGGTTCATCAGCGTACCTATGAGATCCCACCGTACCCTAATGTGAATGATCATTCACATGTATTTTTTTTTTGAATAAACATGTATAAGACAACATTATAATATTTTTTTTTAAAAGGAGAGACATCATAAATCTTGTGAATGATCATTTACACCATTCATATGGTGTGAAATGATCATTCACATGGATGACCATTCACATAATTTTTAAGGACACAGAAAGTGTGAATATATGTGAAATTTATATATCATGTATATAACATTAAATTAAACATGGCTATGAGAAAAAAAAATTAAATTTTTTTAAAGGTTGGTACATTCGGGTGCACTTGATTTCGAGAGGTACTTTTTTGAACCTGATTATATATATATATATATATATATATATATATATATATATATATATATATATATATATATATATATATATATATATATAAAATCAGGTTCATCAGCATACCTATAAGATTCCAGCGTACCCTAATGTGAATGATCATTCACATATATTTTTTTGAATAGACATGTATAAGACAACATTATAAGACTTTTTTTTTCAAAAGAAGCAACATCATAAATCTTGTTAATGGTGTGAAATGACCATTCACATAAATATGCATTGAGCGTTCACATAATTTTTAAGGACACAAAAAGTTTGAATGTATGTGGAATTCATATATCATGCGTATAACATTAAATTAAACATGGTTATGAGAAAAAAATTTAAAAAAAAGTTTTTTAAGGTTGGTACCTTCGGATACACTTGATTTCTTTGAATTTGAATATATATATATATATATATATATATATATATATATATATATATATATATATATATATAAATTTTTATTAATTTTGTTATAACTTTTTTGTTAAACAAAAATTTTATTGTTATGCTTAATGGATTAATACATTAAACATTTGTAATTTGTCTAAATATTAAATAAATTAAAATGGATTACATCTTAAATTATATATTTCGTTAACTTAAAATTACATTGAGCATATAATGTTTATATAAATAAAAAAACATTTAAGTTAATACACATGTGTATAAATTTAGATAAAAAAAATTGACTAAATTTATAAGTGTTTATATGAAGTAATATAAAGTATAGATAAAAAATAAATAAGTTAAATGTATAAATGGTTATACATTTTATAAATAAAAAGTAATAAAATAAATAAATACATTTAAAGAGATAAATATACAAAAAGTTCAATATATACTTGTAATTAATATGTAAGAATAATAATAATAGTATAAATAACAATAATTAACAAAATACAAAATTAAATTAGTCCATAAATAATAATAATAATAATAATAATAATACAATAATAATAATAATAATAATATCGAATAAATATAAAAGTATATTAAAAATAATTTATTAATTCTGTAAAATTTTAATATTAATATGAAGATAATATGTTAAATAAATAACAAAAGAATAAAAAACCATTAATAATATGAAATATAAAAGAAATATTTTGATTATGACTAAAAATATGAAACGGTAAAATCGTCATATTTAAAAAATTGAAGAAATGGACCAAAAGCATAACAAAATACCAATAACATATACTGTAATTGTAATTTTTCGTGAACATGACAAAAACCATAATTTTTATATAATTAAATGATGAAAATTATAAGTTATCATAAGTAAAGTTAGCAGAACGATCTAACGAATAATTATAATGTTGAATGAAAAGGTATATTGGTTATTAATTAAAGAAATTACACCAGAAGAGACCATTATGAAAGCAAACACTAGTTAGACGGATTGTTAATGTAACTTTAAAAGTTGAGAGACTGTATTTATATTTTTGAACAAACCACATTGACCAATTTTACAATTTACTCTATAATTTAAAAAAGAAAAAATGACACAAAATAACTATGTACTTTTGAGTTTGTACATCTTTATGTAGTATACTTTTTGTGCACATTTATGTAGTGTACTTTTAAAAGTGTTTCAGTTAGGTAGTTGGTGACCTGAAGACCGGTAACATCAAGTCACCCAACTACTTAATTGAACACTTTTAAAATTTTGACTACCAAAACAAAAGAAAATGTATGCTACATAAATTTGTACAAAATTTTTTTGACTAACATGATAACATGTTGTACCGGTTATCAGAGCACTTAATTACCTAATTAAAATACTTTTAAAAGTACACTACATAAATATACACAAATAAAAGTAAATTACATAAATGTGTAAAAATTCAAAAGTTAATACTTATTTGGTATCAATGTCCCTTTGAAAAATTAAAACTTGTGTGATAATATGAGGAAACCCTTTTGAAAATACTACTTTTATGAAAGACAACATTAAATAGCTAGTCATTTGTATGCTAATTTATTACAGAAATAATAACAATAATAAAAATAATAATAACAATACTTTTAGACTCATTGCAACGTACAGGTACTATAAAATCTATATACTAAAAATCGTGTGTTAGTGGATACAGTCCTTGTTAGGCACAAAAAGGGCTCAGTCAAACCTGTTCTACATCTGAGGGGGAGATTTCTAATCAAACCTGTTGATGCATTTGAAGGTTGAAATTAAGACCTGTTATATGCCTTATTGAAACCTGAAAATGATTTGCAATATCAGTCAAAAGCTGTTCTATGTATTGCATGTGTTGCAACTAAGACAGTTTGTCCAAGCTGCTCTGTCTGCTGAACAGGCTGGACATAAACTGTCTACGCTGCTCTACACTGGTGAGCAGCTTGGGCAATTTTCAAGTGTTCTGTTCTTTGTGAACAGGCTAAACACTTTATGGAATACGTTTCCAAGTCTTCATGTATTGTTTTTGGCCACAAGATCAGTTTACAAAGTCGAAGACAAAGTGGAAAACAGAACTGCTCAGCCTGCCCACGCTGTTCTGTAACATGAAGACAAAAGGTTATTTGAAAAAGGGTGACAGACCTTTTTCTTATATCAAAATAGGCCTTTACAAGGAAGAAAGACGCAAAGTTGACATTCCTTAATTAGTTAAAGGCAATGCAACAGTAGACAAAGTGAAAAGACAAAAGTTTTGCACATGTGAAGACAAGTCTGCTTTTCCGAAAAGTGCAGAAAAGTTATGTTGTCTTTTCAAACAAGACTTCTCCTTTTTCATTCTTTCCAATGAAGAAGTTTCTCTTAGATCCTCTGAGTGAGTATAAAAGGAAGCTTCTAAGTTCAGAAAGAAATAAGCCAAAATAGCTAAGTGCTGAAACCAAGAGTGAACGTGCAAGTGTGTTTTTCATGCATGCAAGACTGGTTGTGTAATACAGTTTCTTTGTGTCTAAGCTGTTCTACATAAGCTGTTCCTCTGAGTCTTGTAAACACAGTGAGTGCTTCTTAGTGAGTGTATTCATTGTTAACTAGTTTGAGTCTGTCTTAGACTAGTGAATATACTGTTGTATCTGTCATCTCAGCTTGAACATTTCCGCATTCAAGCTTGTTTGTAATTAACAAATTGTTGATAATACATACAAACATTGAGAAAATAGTTTGTAGTTTTTAAATTGCTGTATTCACCCCCCCTCTACAGCTTAAAGCTATATACTTTGGGAACCTCTCGGGACCTACAACTGGTATCAGAGCAGTTTAGAGTGTGTGTCATTCTAGATCTCTCATTCTCCCAAGTTTCCATGGACAACAGTGCTGCAAATTCCTCATACTATGACAATGGCTCAATGGGCAAACCTCCAAAGTTCAATCATCAGAACTTTTCTGGCTGGAAGTGCAGAATGATGCTCTACCTAGAGAATCTGGATGTACAACTACCAGAAATTGTAATGGAAGGCCCTTATGTGCCAACCTCTGTTACTACAATAACTCCTGCTGTTGAAGGAGTAGCTCCTGAGATCAGAACATTTGAGAAAGCAAAAGCTCAATGGTCTGATGAAGACAAAAGATTGGTGGCTCTTGATGCAAAGGCCAGAAACAATCTGGTCATCTCCTTGCCTGATGATGTGTTCAAACAGGTTGAGAAGATGAAGACTGCCAAGGAGATTTGGGATACTTTGTGCACCGTCTATGATGGACTCACAATCACACTGGATAACAGGATTAACAATCTTGTTAGACAGTATGAACTCTTCTTTGCAAAACCAAAGGAGACTCTCACAGAAACCTGCACCAGGTTTACTGCTCTTGTGAATGATCTCAAAGCTGTTGGGATCATTAAGGACAGTCTTACTCTGGTGAACAAATTTTTGGACATTCTCCCTGAAGAATGGAATTATTTTTCAACAATTTTAAGAAATTCAGGTACAATCAGAAGTATAGATCTTGTCAACTTGTATGGATCTTTACTAAATGATGAACAGTCAAGGCAACAGAAGAGAAATGCCATGGAGATGTCTAAAAGAGGTGCAACCTTTGTGGCTAATGTGAGACAGTCTGTGAGTCAGGTGAGTGATGTGTTCACTCAACCTGATCAACAGGATGATGACAAGGAGGAAGTGTCAGATGAGGAGGATAATGCAGATCTTGCTGAACAGGATGATGAGCAAATGATTGCTATGCTTGTCAAAAGGTTCAACAAGAAAAGGTTTGGAAGAAACATGCTGCAAGGAGGTTCAGGTGCTGGCAAAAAGAAGGCATTTGATAAATCCAAGGCTGAGTGCTTCAAATGTGGCAAAACTGGCCATATAGCTGCTGACTGTGTGTCAAAAGCAGTTGGTCAGTCATCCAAACCATACAAGACAAACAAGGATGATGGTTATAGGGTTAAGTAACTTATGGCCATGGCTAAGCTGAGGAAGTTGGAAAACTCAGTGGGTTCCAACCGCCAAAAGGGACTCATGGCAGAGACTTGTGATTGGGAGGAATCTGATTCATCATCTGATGAAGAAGACAATCAATGTCTGATGGCCAACACTGATGTCCCATCAACAAGTAGTTTCAAACAGGATATGGCTGAAGCTGAAGCTTTCAGCAGCTTAGAGAACTGGAATCCTACAATGATGTATAAGGTACAAAATTTTATGGCTTACAGTTCTGAAGAAAAGATTAAGATGTTTGAATATATGCTAGTTGATTTGAAAGCTGCTGTTGAGAAGCATGATGCTTTATTATCTGAAATCTCAAAGCTTAAAACTGATCTTAAAACAAAATCCAGCAAACTGGACAGTTTCCATAAGTTGGAAATTGAGCTTGATGAATTAAAACACATCAACTCTATTTTACTGGAAGAAAAGAGAGAAACAGATATAAGCATGCCAAGCTTCAAAAGATAGTTGACTCTTGGTGTCAATCTGCACAAAAAGTCAGCCATTGTATAAGTCAACAGATCCCTGCACAAATTCAAGCCTATCTTGGAGGGGATCTTGATACAGCAGCTTCCATTGTTGAAATTAATAATCTGAAAGAAGATTTATCCACTCTTGGTGAGCTTCCAAACACTTTTGTTCAAAAAGTAAATGGTAAACTAATTTCAACAAACAGGTTTGTCAGGCCTCAAAACACTGACAGCTCGTGTGAACCTAGCTCAAAAGCTGGTGTTGGAATATGTTCTCCATCAATCCAGCCTGCTAAGTGTTCTGCTGATTCACACAAGCAAAAGAAAGGAAAACATGTTCAAACTACAGCTGTGGATACTAAACCTGTTAACAAACCAGGTTCTGTGTCCAAAGCTGATGGTAAAAGACACAATAATCCTTTTGATGCTAAACATTTTGAAAACAAGTTTTCAAAAGTTAAGCAGTCTGTTTTCAACAAGGGCAAGTCTCATGTTGAAAGCAAACCTTCTGTGATTTCTAATAAGTTTATTAATCATAGTGGTAAAATGGTTTTACATGAAAATAAGTTTTTCAAAACCAGAAACAATGATTATGTTGATAGGCAGCATAAATTACATCTCAGTAGTGACAAAGGCAAAGCCATTGCTCAACCTGAGAAACATGGGAATAAGTTTCCCAAACCTGTGGAAGTTCAAAAGTCAATTAAGCTTCTTGTCTTTGACATTTTTCCTCCTAAAAGGAGGAAAGAAGAGACAAACAAAGCTGTGACCTTTGAACCTTCCACTCAAGCTGTTGATTCATCAAATAGTAATAAAATTGCTAAACCTACTAAAAGAATCAACAAAAATAACTCAGAATGCGTTTCTGAAAGTTCTTCTTCCAAAAACCCTAAAAAGAGAAAATGTTATAAATGTGGGAAGAAGACACATCTGGCCAAAGACTGTCCTGAACATGAGGACATGAGGCCTGTTGACTCTGATAGTTCTCTCACAGCTGTTACAAGTAGTGTTGGAAACATCTCAGTCAATAAAAATGGTATCCAAGCTGACACCATTCAAATTGGGAATATTAGTGTGGATATTATAAGTCCATCAACAAATGTTGATGAAGTAGGAGAACTCATCTCTGTGATGAGTTCCCCTAAAAGTGACTAATATTTCTCTTATCACTCTGTAGGAAAAACAACCTTCCCAGGTTTGGTACTTGGACAGTGGCTGCTCAGGGCACATGACAGGTTGTAAAGAATTGCTGAGTGATCTCAGGCCTGAAAAAGGGCCAAAAGTCACATTTGGTGACAATGTACAGGGATCCACTGAGGGATATGGAACCTTTAAAGCTGGTGCTGCTGTGTTCAAAAGAGTGGCCTATGTGGTTGGGCTAAAACATAACCTTGTTAGCATAAGCCAACTGTGTGATGCTGGCTACAAGGTTAACTTTGATGAGCACCTAGGTTACATATTGGATCCCCAAGGCAAAGTTGTGCTATGTGCTCAACGAAAGAAAGGTGTATATGTTGTGGACATGAAATCTGCTGATTCCACAACTGAAACCTGCTTTCTCACAAGAACAAATGCAGACTTAAACTGGTTATGGCACAAAAGGCTGTCACATCTGAACTTCAAGAACATCAATAAACTCTGTAAGAAAGAGTTGGTGACAGGTTTGCCTTCTATAACCTTTGTTAAAGATAAACTCTGCACAGCTTGTGAAAAAGGCAAGCAGAGGAAAACATCTTTTAAATCCAAACATAATTTCTCTATTGATACTCCACTCTTCTTAATTCACATGGACTTGTTTGGACCTGTAAATGTCCCAAGTCTAGGAGGAAGAAGATACACTCTAGTAATGGTTGATGAGTTCTCCAGGTACACATGGGTGATCTTTCTAAAGAGCAAAGGAGAGGCTGCTAGAGAAATTATTGGATTTGTGAAAAAGATGGAGATGCTGAACTCTGCTCAAGTGAAGCAGCTTAGAAGTGATCATGGTACTGAATTAAGAAACAGTACTCTTGAAGACTTCTGCGAAGAGAAAGGAATCACTCAAAACTTTTCAGCTGTAAGAACTCCACAACAAAATGGAGTTGCTGAAAGGAGAAACAGAACTCTTATTGAAGCTGCTAGAACCATGCTGTGTGCATCAGGTTTACCTTCATCATTCTGGGCTGAAGCTGTCAACACTGCCTGCTTCACTCAAAACAGATCCTTAGTGGTAAAAAGGTTGAACAAGACTCCTTATGAGCTGCTCAAAGGAAGGAAACCAAATGTCAGTTACTTCCATGTGTTTGGGTGTCCCTGCTTCATTCTGAATCAGAGGGACCAACTGACAAAGTTTGAACCTAAAGCTGATGAAGGTGTGTTTGTTGGCTACTCTGCTATCTCTAAAGCCTACAGAGTATACAACAACAAAAGAAATGTGATAGATGAATCTATCAATGTCACCTTTGAAGAGTCCAAGAATGCTTCCATCAAAGCTGTTCCTGAATCAGTCTCAGGAGAACTTAACTTTGATGATTTGATGCATTCAAACAATGAAGAGGACTTAAAAGCTTCCACTACACCCAGTGTGGAACCTGTTAATCATGATGGACATGATGATGATTATGTCAATACATCCTGTGTGAATAAATGTACTGACTTAATTACAACTACATGTCCAGAACCTATCAATGCTGATTTTCCTAGTTCCTCTGCTGATATGTTCAACAGTGGTCAGACATGTTCAACAAATGAACAGGCTCAAGACAACAGTGTGTCTGAAAATCTTGAAAACTGTTCAACAGGACCTGCTGAAGATGTTAACAACTCAGGTGAATCATCATTGAAAAATGATCCTAAGTGGATCAGGTGTCACCCAAATGATCAAATAATTGGTGACATCAACAAAGGGATACAAACACGATGGGACAGCTTAGGGAACTTCTGTATGTTCTCTAGCTTTGTTTCACTAATGGAGCCAAAGAAGGTTGATGAAGCACTAAAAGATGCCAATTGGATCACTGCCATGCAAGAAGAGCTCAATCAGTTTGAGAGAAACAATGTATGGAAGCTGGTCCCTGCTCCTAAAGGTAAAACTATAATTGACACTAAATGGGTTTTCAGGAATAAGATGGATGAGCAAGGTCATGTCATTAGAAATAAGGCAAGACTGGTTGCTCAGGGCTACAGACAGGAGGAAGGAATTGATTATGATGAAACATTTGCTCCTGTAGCCAGGCTAGAAGCAATTCGTTTGTATCTAGCCTACGCTGCTCATAAGAGCATCAATGTATTTCAAATGGATGTGAAGAGTGCATTTTTGAATGGGTAGCTGCAAGAAGAAGTTTATGTCAAGCAGCCTCCAGGTTTTGAAATGAACAACATCCAGGTTTTGTCTATAAATTGGACAAAGCTCTCTATGGTCTCAAACAAGCCCCTAGAGCCTGGTATGACACTCTTACTGAGTTCCTTATGAGCAATGGGTATTCCAGAGGTAAAATGGATACTACATTGTTCATAAAGAAAGTGAAATCTGACATTATGCTTGTTCAAATTTATGTGGATGATATAATATTTGGTTCCACTAATGAGCAGTTGTGCAAGAATTTCTCATTACTCATGAAGTCCAAGTATGAAATGAGTATGATGGGAGAACTTACTTTCTTTCTAGGATTACAGGTTAAACAAACCTCAACTGGAATTTTTATAAATCAAAGAAAGTACACTTTAGATCTATTGAAAAAGTTTAAATTTGACCAAAGTTCTCCTATTAAAACCCCAATGGCAACTAATGTAAAATTAGATGCTGATGCCAGTGGTAAAGCTGTTTCAGTAACAGCTTACAGAGGCATGATTGGGAGCTTGCTATACTTAACTGCTAGTAGACCTGATATTATGTTTGCCACCTGTTTGTGTGCTAGGTTCCAAGCTGATCCAAAGGAATCTCATCTAGCTGCTGTTAAAAGAATCTTCAGATACCTGAAGGGTACACCAGGTTTGGGTCTTTGGTATCCCAAAGACTCCAGCCTTGAACTAACAGGTTATTCAGATTCTGATTTTGCAGGCTGCAAGCTAGACAGGAAAAGCACAACAGGTGGATGTCAACTCATTGGTGGAAAGTTGATCAGTTGGAGTAGCAAGAAGCAGAACTCAGTGTCCACTTCTACTGCTGAAGCTGAGTACATTGCTGCTGGAAGCTGCTGTGGGCAGATTCTGTGGATGCAGCATCAGCTTGAAGATTATGGCCTTGTGTATAGGAAAACTCCTATTCTGTGTGATAACACAAGTGCCATAGCCATCTCCAACAATCCAGTATTTTATTCAAGAACAAAGCATATTGAAGTCAGACATCACTTCATCAGGGATCACATTCATAAAGGTAATGTGGAGGTAAGTTTTATTTCCACTAATGAACAGCTTGCAGACATTTTCACCAAACCTCTTGATGAAAACAGGTTTAATTACCTTGTCAGCAAGCTGGGCATGTTAAACAAGAGTGACTAAGTGTTCTCACAGGTCTATGACGTTATACGTCTCACACTGCTCAAAGTTTCTCAGAACAGCTTAGACAGAACAGGCTATGCATGCTCTGTACTTAGCCATTTTTCTGAAAAACTTGAACAGCTTGAGCATACAACAGGCTGAACAACAACAAGTTGTAAGTCCAGCCTGCTCTGATGGTCCAATTCTCAACCTGTTCATTCCTTCACACTGTCTTACAAGTCTTTTTCTTGTAACCTGTTCAACTATTGAACACAACCTGTTCTCACAAAAGAGAACAGGCTGAAGGCACAGTTTGAAGAACAGCTTGAAGACTGAATAACTTGTGTTGACCCTGCTCATCATAAGTTTGACCAACAGCGTAGACCAAAAGTTTTAATTACCTTTCTTCACAATTAAGTTACCTAAATTATGTTTTTATTTAACTTAACTACTGCGGATAATGTGGATTTCGTGTGTTAGTGATTAAAAAGGTCAAGTGGTCTGACAAATGTTCTGACATGGACAACCGTTCCGTTTTCCGTTAACTAACATTTCAAATCAAACCGCCCAAATCTTTTCTCTCTCATGCACACGCCTATTCAAATCCTATAAATACCTAAATAGTGTTTCATCTTCGTCTTCCTCATCATTTCCAGAAATCCTCAAGAACCCTAAAAATCGACTAAATGTCTCCTGCTTCTTCAAACCTCAAAAATTCCCAAATGGCTCACAGACCTAATCCCTTCCTTCCAGTGTTCGTTGGTGATGATGTTGTCAAACACTCATCAGTCACCACAATGCTGACCATCAAACCCACAAACTACATTGCCAACCTTACCATCCCCAAAAACTATGTGGGGAAAGGTTACGATCAAATAGTAGAGTTTCTGCAAGTTCATCCGTTGAACTATGCCATGACTGCAACTCCTGGTGTCCTGTACCAGGAAATGGTGTATGAGTTCTGGTACACCTGTGCCTACAACCCCAACACCAAGGTCATCAAGGGTACTATTCTCAATGGGACTCAGACCATTGAGATTAGTTCTGATCTGCTCAGAGAAGTGCTTCATCTACCAATTGCTGAGACCTATGACAAGCCCCAAGCTGAGGATGCACAAATGGGCAATCTGCTACGCTTCTGTGGTGTAGCAGAACCCAAACTTGGAGCAACACTGTTTAGGAAGGACCTCTCTCCTACCTACAGCTTTCTATTCGCCTCAGTGGTGATGTGCTTTGGAAGCAAAGTTGGTTCATTTGACCAACTCAGCAAAGATGAAGTTCCAATAGCTCTACAGCTAGTGGATGGGACTACCCTTGATATGGGTAAGTGGATTTTTGTGAACTTGAGGAACCTGGTGCAGCAAGAGTCAAGACCAGCTGTTGTCCGTTATCCCAGGTTTCTAAGCCTCATTTTCAGACATGTTTGTGGTGAGCATATATACAACTCTCAGCCTTTACTTAAGTCTGCTGCATTCCCTGTAATAGGGAATAGAGTTTTCTATACCCCAGTTCTACCCAATGAGCCTCCTCTATCCACACCAATGAGGAGGTTGTTAGGTTTGGTGGAAGGACCCTCTGCTGTGAGGGTGGATCCAGAAGCTGCTGCTCCCATAACAAAATCCAAAGCCAGGTCCAAACTTGTTAAGAGGACCCTGGCAACTGCTGAAACTGGGCCTGTGAAAAAGAAGGCCAAAACAGCTCAGACTGAGTCTGCACCTTTAGCCTCTGTGGCTGAGGAGGAGCAGACTCCTCACCCTGGTTCATTTGTTGAGCCTGAAGCCTCAGTGGCTGGTGCCTCAGTGGCACAAGAGACCATGGAACAGGCCAGCCCCACTGTTCCTGACCCAGTCTCACACCCTGTCCAAACAGATCCTCTCTCCTCTCCACAATCACCCACTTCATCCATTCACTACCAACGCAAATCCCTCTCCAAAAAAAAAACCAGCCCAAAGAACCACCTCCTCTGTTCCCTCTCAACAGGGTTCAGTTGAAAAAGAAGCAACCCCTGCTGCCTCTCCTATTTTGGGAGAAGGTTCAGCTCATTTGGAGCCTGCTTCACTCCAATCTGAGTCTACCCAGAGTCAGCCTAGACCCTCTGGTTCCTCCCAACAGGAACCAGTTGTACAAATGGAGATACCCACATCAACTATCCCAGCCTCCCAACAGGCTGAGGATATTGAAAGACAGGAGTCCTCTCCACTCCATACTGTGTCCACACTGTCCCCCACTAAAATGTCCTCACACCCTGAGTCTGCACGAGGTACCCACGCTGCTGGTATAGACCAATCAGCAGCTCAGCCTCAAACTTCTGCTCCCCATGATATAACTGTTCTACACCAAACAGCTGCTGAGGGACCAACATCCACAACTGATGAACCTCAGGGATCACACCATCCCTCTGGTGAGGCTGCTCCCTCCATGCAAACTCCATCAGCAGGTTTCACCACTGCTGATGTTGAAATGCATATCCCATCTCCCAATGATGAGGTGCTTTTAAACCAAGGCATTACAGAGGGAACCACCACTGGTCTTCATGAGGATGTTGCAGCACAAGCAGCATCTGAAAGGCCCTCAACATCAACCCCCTCTCCTGGTGATGCAGCTACAGCCGCTGCTGAAGGACTCTTTGACCCCTCCAAGCTGGGCCATCTAACTTTTGCCCAGGCTATGGAGCTTCTTTCAAAAGTTTCTCTTCCCTCTCCATCTCATCCTCAAACACCAGCCTCATCATCATCTTCTCCATCTACCCACTCAAAACAGTCTACCCATACCCCTCCATCTCCTAAAGACCTGCCTTTGAAGGATCAGCTTTCCTTGCTGACCAACAAAGTTAGTTCTTTAGAATCCTCTATGTCTTCTCTCCCCTCTATAATATCAGACTCTGTGTCTGCACAGCTTCAGGGGTTCTTTGATTCGTTCAAGGCCTCTTTCCCTACCACTTCACAACCTGATCACTCTCCACAGCTGTTAGCACTCACTGCTCAGCTGCAACATGTGTCCACATCCCTCTCCTCTATTCTTTCCATGCAACAGGACTCTGTGTCCTCAATAACAGCCATTTCTCAACAGCTGTCATCTCTTCTTACTTCTTGCAATTCTACTCTTCCCGCCACTCTGGCTAGCTTACAAAGTCTCATTGGCTCCCTTTCAAACTCTGTGTCATCAGACCTTGCTGATGTGCAAGATTCTCTAGAACTTCATCTTGCACAGCTGCAAACTCTGCTGTTCACAGCGTCTGATAGGGAAAATATTGTAAATCTAACCTCCCTTGCTGATTCCCACTCCTCTTCTCTTCAGACCTGTCTTTTCCAGCTTACAGAAGTGAAGGATAACTTGGCTTTCTTAGTGACTAGCCTGGTTGGTCCTAAACCTTCTGCTAAACCTTCTGGCAAGCCTGCTGACTTTGTGTCTTCAGGCAGACCAGGTGTTGAAGTCGCTGCTTCATCTCCTTCAAAGGGGGAGAAGTCATCTGCCTCGAAGACTAAGTCTAAGGGGGAGAAAACTTCTTCTCCTAAGGAGATACCAGTGTCTGCAACCCAAACTGGTCAGCCAGCAATTTTTGAAACAGGTACAGCTGAAGGTGCCTCTCAAGCTGCTCTGCCTACTCAGGCTATCTCTCCAAACCCTGCTCAGTCTAAGGGGGAGGAATTCATCTCTGAGGATAGGCCCAGCAGTAAAAGAAGGCATCTTATTTTAACAGAAGAAGAAGAAGAAGAAGAAGAGGAAATTCCTGAGGCTGCTATCACTACAGCAGCAGCCAAAGGAAAAGAAAAAGCAGATGTTGATCCCATGCAGCAGAAACAAGCAGAAATTCAATTTCACAAGGCCAGGGCTAAAGAGATGGGTCTTCCTATGCACAAGTACTTTGAGTTTAGAGAAGAACAGCTTCAAGCCCTGGAGGTCATGAGAAAAGAAGAAGAATCTGCTAAAGCTGCCAAATCTTTTGCACTCCAAGAAGCAAAGAAAATTAAAATGTCTACCCTGGAGGTGCAAAAGAAAATAATGGAAGCTGCTAGAAAATCAGCAGGGGAGAAGGAAAAGGAAGTAGAAAAAGGTACACCGGTCTCTGTGACCAAATCTACAGTGCCTCATGCAAGAGCTCAATACCACTTTGACAAGTTGGCAAAGAAAAAGTTTCATGATGTTGCTGAAAGAAGACTAGCCAAGGAAGCAATTGTCAAAGCTGTCCCTGTATCAAGGAAAGGCAGTCAGTGGAAGCTGAAAATAACAAGGATGGGTGCAACAGGCCCAGAATTGGAAACATATGACCACACTGATGTAGCATAGATGGGGTACAGAGAATGGATTGAGCTGGCAGTTGCCCTGAGTGAATCAAGGTCAGAAACGGCCAAGGAAATCAGGGCATATGTCAAGAGATTGATGGAAAGAGTAAAGGACCTTGGCCTGATCTCTTAAGAAGTAAGTGAAGGTGTCTTTGTGACACATCCTAAAATAAAGGCCAGAGAACAAGGAAGATACAGAGATGGAGCTAACTCCTTACGCTGATTGAACAGTGCGACTATGCCATTGAATAAAAGGAGTTGATCATAGTCTGCTAAAGGAATAGAGTTTGAGGATGGCAAGATTATTGAAGAACCTGAGCTGGGGGCATTTTGGTAGATCCCTAACTCAGAAGAAGTGCTCACCAAGACCGTCAGAGCTGTACAAAGGTTGATCTGAGACAACTTGCCGCTTCAGACTTGCAGTTTCATAGTCAGTCTAAGCACCAAGGAGAGCAGCCATCTGGGATCAGCTCAGAGGCTTCTATGAAAAGAGAGAGCTCAATGATCCCAGTCATGATCAATCAGAGTGAAGTTGAGGAACTTGGGGATACAAGGGAAGAACTGGAAAAGATGGTTCAGGATCCTTCTCCATTGAAGAAGAATCCACTACCGTCTGGGTAGGTGAAGAATGGAAGCTTGTCCATCAGTTGGACAGGCTTACCATATTTGCCCCAACAAAAACAGTCCAATGGACATTAGTTGTGACTCTATGTTACATATGTTGTAACTCTCTTTTACATTCGGTTAAAATACATTAGTACTTAGTTGTCTCTTGTAAAAACATTGTGTTGGTATGAATCAAGAATCAGTGTATATATAAACTGATCTTTTACTTTACTGTAAGTGTTGTAATTTTATTTCAGCAATGTACTGTAAAAATATATAGTGATTTTTGATAAGACCAGCTTAGACTGGTTATTGCAATAGGGGAGAATTGTGAGGCACAAAAAGGCCTCGAGCAAACCGTGCTAAATCTGAGGGGGAGATTTATAATCAAACCTGTTGATGCATTTGGAAGGTTGAATTTAAGGCCTGTTTATATGCTTATTGGAAACGTGAAAAGATGATTGCATATCAGTTCTAAAGCTGCTATATGTTGCATGTGTTGCAACTAAGACAGTTTGTCTCAAGCTGCTCGTCTGCTGAACGGCTGGACATAAATGTCTACGCTGCTCTACACTGTTGAGCAGCTTGGGCAATTTTAAGTGTTTCTGAGGTCTTGTGAACAGAACCTGTTCTCTGTGAACAGGCTAAACACTTTATGGAATAAGTTTCCAAGTCATCATGTATTGTTCTTGACTACAAGATCAGTTTACAAAGTCGAAGACAAAGTGGAAAACAGAACTGCTCAGCCTGCCCACGCTGTTTAGTAACATGAAGAAAAAAGGTTATTTGAAAAAGGGTGACAGACATTTTTCTTATATCAAAATAGGCCTTTACAAGGAAGAAAGACGCAAAGTTGACATTCCTAACTATTAAAGGCAATGCCACCAGTAGACAAAGTGAAAGACAAAAGTTCTGCACATGTGAAGACCAAGTCGCTTTTCAGAAACGTGCAGAAAATGTTATGTTGTCTTTTCAAACAAGACTTCCCTTTTTCATTCCGTCCAATGAAGATGTTTCTCTTAGATCCTCTGAGTGAGTATAAAAGGAAGCTACTAAGGACAGAACGAAGTGTGAAGAAAGCTAAGTGCTGAAACCAAGAGTGAACGTGCAAGTGTGATTTTCATGCATGCAAGCCTTCTATGTAAATCAGTATCTGTGTGCCTAAGCTGTTTTACATAAGCTGTTCCCTTAAGTCTTGTAAACACAGTGAGTGCTTCTTAGTGAGTGTATTCATTGTATACTAGTTTGAGTTTGTCTTAGACTAGTGAACATACTGTTGTATCTATCATCTCAGCTTGAACTATTCCGCATTCAAGCTTGTTTGTAATTAACAAATTGTTGATAATACATACAAACATTGAGAAAATAGTGTGTAGTTTTTTTTTTAAATAGCTGTATTCACCCCCCCTCTACAGCTTAAAGCTATATACTTTGGGAACCTCTCGGGACCTACAGTTACTCAATTGCAGCGGTGCTCATTGTTCTCCTTGGCGGCATTATCTTGAATAAAATAATATAAATGGTATAAGGGAGCGAATCTTAAATTTAAAAGGGAACACATAATTGTAACACCATTGTTGCACATAAATTTTTGAAAGCACATACCATAGATTTCATTGATACTTGATTTAATTTGTTACATAAGGGGTCAGGTTTTACTCGAAAAGTTTCAAGTACTTTGATTACATAGGGTCCTAATACTTCTTAGAATTTAAAATACATGATGGAAATACAAGATAATATCCTACATAACTAGTGTAGTAGGAAGACTAGGTGTGAGAGTGGTCGGGGGTTTCCCCGTATTCCAGAGCGTTGAGTCGCTGTGTTAGCGCGACGTTACGTGCCTCGCACTCCGCCAAACATTGTCGGAGTTCATCCATTCCATCTTGATGGATCGATTGCACATATTGCTAAATTCAAGTCGTCATCTCTCCCACCTCTTGGCTGAGTTGCCTCAGTTGGAGATCGTGTCTGGCGGCCCTTGCCACTAGCAGAGGTATGGTTTGGATTGTGGGTTCTTGAGTGAGTGGTGGTGTTTGATTGGTGGATGGCCCTCCGACCTTGAAGTGGGTGGGAATTCTATCTTCATGACTCCATTCTTGGAGGGCGTTTGGCATCCTTCTCCAGCATCTCGCATCTACCTGTCGCTGTTGCGGCGGGCTCAGCTGGGCATTAATACTCGTCTTAATTACCTGTAAATAAATGTAAAAAATACGTCAGCAAAATTGTTGGTGAGCTCATAGGTTTACACGAAAGAATGACTTGTATGGACAACAACGATTGAGTTTGAATTTATAAAGCATAAATTTCATGTTATGTATTAAATATAACCATCATGCAACTGAACTTAAATATGAGTTTGCCCTATGTAGTATAAACCACTATAATTATTAAATACATACGCACCCATTAATAATTAGTGCGACCAACCCATTTGGGGGGCATTAATCCCGATAGATCTATCCATATGATATTCATGTGTACATAAATGCAATTAACGGTTCATGATTGAGGGCATGATGAAACCACATGTGTGTAATACATAAAAAAGAAATGTAGCATGTATTGTATCCATATGAAAATTGTAGCATGTATTTTCACCACAAAACATAACATTTTGGAAATAGGTGCTATGAAGACTCACCGTAAAAGTGATAGCAGATGTGAGCGTAAAAAATGAAGATCATGTTGATGACTTGAAATGAAACTTGACGTATTTAATCGATTCCTAAATGATATGAGGGACTTAATAATTCCCACAAATAATAATAAGCATGTATGATGGTTATTATGTTTTAAATCACCAAACTTAACAAGTCCATAAACAAAAACCCATTTAAAAAGTTCAAGCTTATTTATAAGGATTTTCCAGGTTTTATCGAGGTTTTTCGGCGTACTTTGTGGTTGTTTTTGACGAATCTCCAAAATGATTTCGCCTTTGGTATTCATAATCATAAAACTACTATATACAAGGAATTTTCAAGGTAAAACAGTCATTTTTCGAGGTGTTTAGGTTAGGGAAAAGGTTCGTTAAAAACCCTATTTTGGCCATACATGAGCTGTTAGACCTTTCGGTTCCCAAACAGTATTTGGGGGGTTCAAAACTCCGAAATTAAATTATGAAAACCTCTAGATATTTAGATAAAACATAGATCTAAATTCTGGAACAAGAATCAACTTATTTCGTTAATTTTTGAATTAGTTACGATTTTTCAAAGTTGATGTAATATATCTGCCGAAAAATCCTAATTTCACAACCTTGCAACAACTTGTGATTCTTGTTGTTTATTTTAAAAACCACATGTATAAAACGTTGGAAAACACATTTATATACACTATTTTCATAATATTATGCTTACATTATGTGTTTATATATTTATAAACACATTTGAAGAAACATACTTTAAAACAAAAGTAGTTGATCAATAACTTGACTTTTAATGAAAACTTGTTGTTGTTGGTGATTGTATATATTATGCAAGACTTATATTAACATAAATAAAAGAAGTAATAAGGTAGTTTTTACTTACTTTGATGAAGTAAAAGTATGTAGGTGAGTAGAGGTTGTGTTCTTGAATTGTTGCACCAAGAACTCTTGAACAAGACTTGAAGAACAAAAAGTTGTAACTTTTTGGCTTTGTTTGAGAGCTTGGCCGGATTTTGATGAGAGAAAATGTAACATCCGGCACTAAACCAGGTTAGCAACGATGACCTAACCTGTATTTAATAGCCAATTATAACCTAATCAGTGGTCATTAGAAATCAATCAAGGTGATTAACAATGTTTATTGGAAAATTTAACTCAATTAGAATCAAATTCATCGGTGCGATGAATCGGGAAATCAATTAATCCGATCGATTTACGATATGAGGAATTAATTCAACTAAGTACATAATTAAAATATGATTAGTGACACTAATCATACACTAATACAATTACTTAACATTAATTATGCAAGACTAAAACAATTCATTAAAACAATACATCCAAAAGTATTTATGAATTTACAAGAAAAGTGAAATACAAGAATACATTTCTAAATACTTTTATACAAAAAAAAAAGAAAAATACCTCAAAAATACACTACATAGGCCGGCCCTATGTAGTATAGAAGGACAATTGTAAACTAATTTTTTTTTACACAATCTCCATAACCTTTCCTAATCAAATCCTTCAACACCATTCTCCTTTCATTTCAAACATGATCTTACACTCCACCTCCACTCTGAAAGATCAACTTTTTTCTCTATAAATAGAGAGTTTTCTCTTCATTTTTATCACACCAAAATCTTCTTTTCTCTCCTCTTGAATCCGGCTCCAACACACACACACTACAAACATTTTTTTCTTTTCAAGTGTTCTTCATTTTGTGCAAGTGTGCTTGGTGAAATCCTTCAAGATCCAACCTTCTTCACACTTGTATTCATATATTTCACCAGAGTAAGTAAATACTAGCTTATTTCATCTCATATTTATGTTTATATAAGTCTTGCATAATATATATAATCACCAACAACAACAAGTTTCATAAAAACTCAAGTTAATAAATTTCTAGTTTTTGTTTTTAAGTTGTTTCTTCAAATGTGTTTATAAATATATAAACACATCATATAAGTGTAAATATTATGAAAACAAGTTATATATATGTGTTTTATACAAGTAGTCTTTGAATAAACAACAAGAATCACTAGTTATTTCAAGTTTATAAACTGCGGATTTTCGGCAGAAAATTTATATCGACTTTGAAAAATCATAACTAATCCATAACTTAACAAAATGAGTTGATTCTTGTCTCAAAAGTTAGATATATGTTTTAACTATAGATCTGGAAGTTTTCATAATTTATTTTGGAGTTTAAGACCTCTAGAAATTATTTTGGAAACCGAAAGTTTGACAGCTCAAAAATGGCCAACATAGGGTTTTCAACATGCTTTTTCCCAAACCTAAACATCTCGAAAAATGGCCGTTCTTGACTTTAAAAATTCTTTGTATATAGTAGTTTAATGTCCTAGAAAACCAAAGCCTAAAACGTTTTGGAGCTTGGTCATTAAACAGCCTCAAAGTAGGCCGAAAAACCTTAGAAAAAGCTGAAAAATTATATATATATATATATATATATATATATATATATATATATATATATATATATATATATATATATATATATATATATATATATATATAAAACTTGACGTTTTAAGTGGGTTTTATTTATAAACTTGTAATGTTGGGTGATTTAAGACATAAAAATCTATAAATATATATTATCATATATTAGAGATATTAAGTCCCTATTATCATTTAGGGCTCGATTAAACTCACCCGGTGCATCATCCATCAACTTACGCTAAATAGCATTTTACGCTCGTTTTTGCCATCGCACTCACGGTGAGTCCTCATAGCCCCTATTTTCACACTGTTATGTTTTGGGGTTGAAATACATGCTTCGTTTTCATATGGACACGAAAACAACTTCATTTATATTATGTATTACACATGTGGTTCCATCAACCCTTATATCATAAACCGTTAATTGCATTTATTTGTAAGCGTGAAAATATTGTGGATAGATCTATCGGGAGTCATGTCCCCCATTCGGGTTAGTTCGGGTCGGCTAACAGCGAGTGCATATATATTTAACACACGATATTACGTATGGGAATACTGCACAGGGCAAACTCATTTTTAATTAAGCTTCGGTTGCATGATGGTTTACATGTAATACATAACATGGAATTTATGATTTTATAAGTTCAAACTTAACTGTTGTTGTCCATACAAGTCAGATTTACGTGTAAACCTATGAGCTCACCAACAATTTTTGTTGACGTATTTTAGCATGTATTTTCAAGAAATTAAGGCAAGTTTGCCTTCAGACGTATTTTCTTTCAAGCTTCCGCATCTAAGGAGTCGCATGCATTTTCGAAACTACCGAAGATTTAGCTGCATTATTTTGAATACTTTAATTATGCACTTAAATCTCTGTATTATGCGAACTTCTTTTCTTCATGTCAGACTATGTATAACCTTAATTTAAAGTTTTATCGATGTATTTTGAAAAACGTCCTTATAGTGGTCGTTCGTTATGATTATGGTTATGCTTCTGCGACGTCGCGCTTCATTGCCAAACGGGGTAACGGGGTGTGACAGAAAAAGGGGATTTCTTTGTGTTTTGAAGGTGTGAAAATAAAGCGAGGATTTAGTCTCTATTTATAGAGGATGAAGAGGTCTTGCAAGTGGAGGTTGAGTGTGAATTTGGATGAAATAAAAGGAAGATGGTGAAAGAGATATGATGTAGATGGTGAATGGTGTAAGTAATAAAAAATGAAAGTCAAAATCTACAGTGTACTAGTCTAGAGGGCCGGCTATGGGGTATTAATTATGAGGTATTTTCATTTTTTTATAAAGTATTTAAAATGTATTCTTGTATTTTTCTTTTTATGTAATTTCATAAATACTTATGAAATACACTAGTTTAATAAATTATTTTTGTCTTGCATAATTAAAGTTATGTAAGATTGTTAATGCATGATTAGTGTCATTAATCTTAATTTAATGCGAGAATTTCGTATACGTCCCTCTAAAACTGCATAATATCATATATATCCAAGCCAAAAAAAGAATTTCACACATATCATTCTAAAACTTCATAATATCATATTTACCCAATTTAAAACTTTAATATCATATATACCTTTAAAACTTTTAATATATATCAAATATATCCAAATTATATATTTATTCTTTTTTATTAATTTAAAACTCATAATAAATATCCATTAATAAAGAAATGACCAATCTACCCTTTTTATTTCTTAAACTTCATAATATCATATTCACCCAATTGAAAACTTTAATATCATATACACCCTTTTAAACCTTTAACTACATCAATTATATCCAAATTATTTATTTATGATATTTTATTACTTTAAAACTCATAATAAACATTCTTTTATATTTTTCCTATATATTTTGTCTGCCTGCCACCCGTTTTGCTTACTCTATTTACTATTTTATTTTATTTTTATTTTTATTTTTTATCTTTTGGAAAACCCAGAAATGAATTCGCTATTGTAATAACATTCATGAATCTTTCTGCCAAACAAAGTGAACATCTTTTGTAGAAGTGTATCCTCAACTTTCATGCCAAACACTTGAATACATACGTATCTCAATTCTAACAATATACTTGAAATTTTTTTTCCCTAAGTTTCCACCTTTTATGCAAAAAAAAAGTGCAGACCCAGAAATTGAAGGGGGCAAAAACAAAAACCTAGAAATTAAACATCAAAATAATAGTCCCCCCAGATCCTTACTTGCTTAACGAAGAAATGTTTTTCCAAAAGTACCACCTTTTGTGCCAAAAAGATGAATCTTTAAACACATCCAGAAACTAAAGAAGGTAAAAGCATAATCTCATATATGAATATACATAATAACAACCACACAGATCATTGTTTAAACCCTCCAGGAACATGCATACACACACATAGAGAGTGGAGAGAGAGATGTAACCTTGAGAGAAGGTGATGAGGGTGGAAAAAAGAAGAGAAAGAGGGAGAGAAAGAGAAAGAGAAAAAAAAAAGAAAAAGAGAGAGATTGTTGTTGAGTGCCATCGGAGAAAGAAAGAGGTGGTGAGACTGTTGTTGAGTCAGAAAACAACAATTTTTTTTGACCTTCAACAGTCACTTCTGTGGCCAGAATATATAGGTTAAATATAAACGAATGTTTATTATGAGTTTTAAAGTAATAAAAGATCATAAATAAATAATTTGGATATATTTGATATATTTAAAAGTTTAAAAGGATATATATGATATTAAAGTTTTCAATTTGGTAAATATAATATTATGAAGTTTAAGAAATAAAAAGGGTAGATTGGTCATTTCTTTATTAATGAATATTTATTATGAGTTTTAAAGTAATAAGAAAGAATAAATATATAATTTGGATATATTTGATATATTTAAAAGTTTTAAAGGGTATATATATGATATTAAAGTTTTAAATTGGGTAAATATGATATTATGAAGTTTTAGAAGGATATATACGAATTTTTTTTTTCGCTTAGGTATATATGATATTATGCAGTTTTAGAGGGACATATATGAAATTCTCCCAAATTTAATTATGCACTTAATTGAATTAATCTATCATGCCGTAATTTGAACGGATTAATTACTTTGCCGTTTCATCGAATCTCACCGATGAAATTGTTTTTGTTCGTAATTAAATTCCTTATGAATTTGTTAATCACATTGATTAGTTACTAATAACTATTGATTTAGTTATAAATGCTAACCTGATTTTGTGCCGGTTGTTACAGTCTCCCATTGTTAAGGGAATTTCGTCCCGAAATTTAGTTTGTGTTTTCCATTGCTTCGGTATTTGAGAACAAATGAGGGTATTTTCCCGAAACTGATCTTCGCGCTCCCATGTAAACTCAGGACCACACTTAGAGTTCCACCTGACCTTCACTATAGGTATGCGGCTGTGTTTTAGTTTCTTGACTTTTTCCGGTCAATGATTTTTACAGGTTTTTCAATAAAATGCAACTTGTCATCCAGTTGTAGTTCTTCCATGGGTATGATGAGTGTTTCATCTGACAGACACTTCTTCAGATTTGATACATGGAAAGTATTGTGTACACTGCTTAGCTCTAGGGGTAGTTCAAGTCGATAAGTTACCTGACCAATTCTCTTGGAAATCTTGAGTGGTCCGATATAACGAGGATTAAGCTTCCCTCATTTTCCAAAACGGATTAAACCCTTCCATGGTGACACTTTCAACATCACCTGATCTCCTTCTTGGAATTCCAGATCTTTCCTTCTAACATTTGCGTAACTTTTCTGCCGATCCCGAGCAGTTTTTAATCGGTTCCATATTTGCACTATCTTCTCATGCAGTTGTCTCGTATATGATTTCTGGGCCGGTAATTTTGCAATCCCCAGCTTCAACCCAACAAATTGGTGATCGAAACTTTCGCCCTTATAGTGCCTCAAATGGAGCAGCTTTAATGCTCGAGGGGTAACTATTGTTGTAAGAGAACGCAACTAATGGCAAATGTCTATCCCAAAATTTTGCCAAAAACAATTACGCATGCCCTTATCATGTCCTCCAACGTTTGAATGGTTCTCTCGCTTTGACCATCAGTCTGAGGGTGGTATGTTGTACTCATGTCTAATCGTGTACCCAAAGCCTCTTGCAACGATTGCCAGAACCTCGATGTAAACCGACCATCTCTATCAGAAATAATCGATACAGGAACTCCATGCCTTGAGACAACTTCTTTAAGATAGATTCATGTTAACTTATCCATCTTATCAGTCTCCTTGATAGGCAGGAAATGTGCAGACTTTGTGAGTCGGTCAGTGATTACCCAAATGGTGTCATAACCACCAGAAGTTGTTGGCAGCTTCGTGATGAAATCTATGGTTATCCTTTCCCACTTCCATTGTGGTATCTTCGGTTGTACCAATAGTCCTGATGGTTTTTGATGTTCAGCCTTAACCTTCAAGCATGTTAAGCAGTTGCTCACATAGGTAGCAATGTCAGCCTTCATGTTTGGCCACCAGTATAGTTCCTTCAAGTCGTGATACATCTAATCTGATCCTAGGTGAATAACATATCTTGACTTATGCCATTTATCCATGACCAGCTTCCTTAATCCTCCGAATTTTGGTAGCCAAATTCTGTTTATGAAGTACCGGCATCCATCAGCCTTGGTTTCAAATTGTTTATCCATGCCTCTCAGAGTTTCATCCAACAGGTTTCCTTCCTTGACCTCTTCTTTCTGTGCCTCAAGGATCCGAGAGTTCAGGTTTGATTGTATAGTCATGACCAGGGCTCGAACTCTCAAAGGTTTAACTCGTTTCTTCCGACTTAAAGCATCATCTACAACATTTGCTTTGCCCGGGTGATAACGAATATCGCAATCATAATCACTAAGCAGCTCCACCCAATGACGTTGCCTCATACTCAACTCTTTCTGGTTTAGAATGCCTTGAAGACTTTTATGATATGTAAACACTGTGCACTTTGTACCGTAAAGATAGTGTCTCCAGATCTTGAGGGCAAATACTACAGCTTCAAGCTCTAGATCATGTATCGTGTAGTTCACCTCGTGGATCTTAAGTTGTCGCGATACATAAGGGATAACCTTATCCCTCTGCATTAACACACATCCCAACCCATTGTGTGAGGCATCGCAGTAGACCATGAAATTCTCGGTTCCTTCGGGTAAGGATAGAATAGGTGCACTACACAACCTTTGCTTTAGTAGTTGAAAAGATGCCTCATGTTCTTCACCCCAGTTGTACTTTACATCCTTCCGAGTCAACTCTGTTAAAGAACCATCTATCTTTGAGAAGTTCTCAATAAATCGCCTATAATAACCGGCAAGACTTAATAACTGACGGATTTTTATGGGAGTTCTAGGAGTTGCCCAGTTCTTAATGGCCTCGATTTTTGACCTATCTACTTGTATTCCTTGACTGTTGATCACATGACCAAGGAATTTTACTTCTCGCAGCCAAAAATCACACTTTGAAATTTTGGCATATGGTTGTTCTTTCTCTAGTAGCTCCAAAATCAGCTTCAGGTGTTGTTCGTGATCCTCCTTTCTTCGTGAGTAAATAAGGATGTAATCTATAAAGACAATAACGAATTTGTCTAAATAGGGTTTGCACACACGATTCATAAGATCCATGAATACCGCTGACGCATTGGCCAAACCGAATGGCATAACCTGAAACTCGTAATGACCATAACGAGTTCTGAAAGCCATTTTCGGAACATCCTCCTCACGTATCTTACCCTGATGATATCTTGATCACAGGTCAATCTTTGAATAGAAGCTAGATCCTTGCAGCTGGTCGAATAAGTCGTCGATTCTGGGAAGAGTGTATCAGTTCTTGATTGTTCACTTATTCTGCTCACGATAGTCTATACACATCCTAAAAGATCCATATTTTTTCTTTACGAACAAGACCGGAGCTCCCCATGGTGAGAAACTTGGTCCGCTGAATCCTTTTTCCAAAAGCTCTTGCAGTTGATTGGATAATTCTTGCATCTCTGATGGGGCTAATCAGTAAGGTGCTCACGCAACAGGTGCAGCTCCAGACACTAAGTCAATCTGAAATTCTACTTGTCTATGTGGTGGAAGTCCAGGCAAGTCTTCAAGAATGACTTTGTGGTAATCACGAACCACATGAATCTCTTCGAGTCACTTCCTCTTCGACTCTTTCTCCA